>DWJN01002044.1:0-16162 GCA_018248895.1 Carystus phorcus | reverse complement strand
GTCACTGACCGACAGATGTACAGTTTGGTACAGCCGTTTGATTGAACTAGTTTTTGTTTGGAAATTGAAAATTGTTTGAGCACTCGAAACTTTTTGGCCGCCTGCTCGGTCATGTGTTCCAAGTGGACGGTAGTTAGCTTTGCGATTTGTAAACGGTTTCGCTTCGGGCTATTACTTTTTGGGCTTTGACGCAGCACGTGACTGTCGAGTGAGATAGAAATATTTTAAATATGATAAAAATAATCTTAATCGAATAATTTTTTAACAAGTAGCGCATATTTTTAATACAGAAATTACTAAGGTGTTGCCGCAAAATCAAATATGTTTTTTAGGTGCTTTTGCTTTTAAAATGACAAGTCTTTTATTTATTTAAAAAAAAGTCGTTTGTACCTTTTGGGGATGTCCATACCATTCGCAACATTTAATGCCCTTGGTAAGAATCGTAGTGCGCGATAGTAAATGTAAATGAGCAGTGTTTACTTATTTCACTGTGTGTGGATTCTCAATAATATCAGCATAAAGGATAACGTTGCCTGGAATTCATTAACAGATTCGATTGATCTATGAAATTATTCAAAGTTAAAACTTGAATTTTAAATTTGTCGAAACATTCAATTTAATTTAAGACAAAATAATTGATATTAACTATATTAATCAGTGTTAAAATATCTGTTGATCAACTGAAACATGAATTACTAAATACTAACTTCATAAAAACTTTTCACGACCACCTGATCACGAATTAGTAAATATTCAGACGGCACACCGACAGACAGTCGACAAACTAGATTATGCCACCTCCATCAAAGTCCAACTTGATTGATGAGTTTATCACCAAATGAAACTGAACTTCTAACACAACGCTCACTCAAAAATAGACTTTGTGTTTACCGCGAAAGAACCATAAATGTGCATTTTAAAAATTGTTACCTTTTTCTAACTAATCTCCTTAGAACAGATATTTTAGCAATCGACACCGGTAAGTAGACTTTATTACCTTGTCGTAAGGATGATGGTTACTGCATCTGTTAATTGTGAGAGGTCGAGTCTTCAGGTGATCCATCAATGTAATGTCAATTTATAAAGCGTCTTACAAACAAATGGTCTGCCATGTTCCCTTCTTGCTTCCAGTTAGAACGCGTTATGAACTTAATTTATTTATTTATTTATTTCTAGGGATAACAACAGCAGAAGCTTGACAAACCATTCTACATAATTCCACACCTAGCTAAAAGCTAAGACCATTTAAAACGAGTTATATTTCGGGAAGCAACAAATATAATTAATTTTAAATTTAATTTTAATTTATTTTATTGTATGATGTAATGAAACTTACTTTTAAATATGGATCTTTGTAATCTGAATTTATAAATAAATAATAAATAAAAAAAAATATGTTTTTGTTTGTCCAGCTAAACATTTCAATTATTGTTTATCCTGAATGGATCAGGATACCATGGGGTATGCTATTAGTATTTTTTTATTTAAGACGTCAACACCACGTAATGGTAAGTGGTGAAGAAGTACAAGATGGTGGAAGCACTAACTTAGTTAATGTTACGCGCACATTGAAGGATTGGAATAGCTTGCCTGCTTCGGTGTTCCAATTACTTACGATAGGTATATCATTGGAATATTAGGTCAATTTTTTGAATTAATCCTGTTGAGCATGTAATTTTTTTTAAGATGATTTTTTGATAACCTCCACCGTAACATATTGAAGTTCCCGAGTGTTTCTAAGACTTCGGGAAGTGTCGGAGAAATTTTGTTAAATAGTGATTGAGCGAATCAGTTACAAAATCGACGTATTTTAGGTATTCATTTATTATTTATTTTAGATTTAATTTCGGAAGTATAAACAAGACAGCTAACAAACACAAAACAATTAAACCTCATCCAAAGAATTGGAGGTTTCTAATATTAAGCAGGTCGAAATTGTGAGGATTTAAAGTTATGAATATACGGAAAAATGCTTGGAAAAAAACTGGTATTATCACAAGTTATACAATTTTACTACTGAGAAACGTCTTCAGAAATAATTATATATTTTGAGTAATGTTGTAATCTCCGATTTAATATTGCATCAAACTTTCAAGTAGTAGTAATTGTATGTAATTTCCACACTTATTTACATTTCCAATCACTGCTTATGACGTAGCTTTATCATCAGTTAAGTTTGGCGTCATTGCTGATATCGATCCTTCAATGCATCGATAGAGACGATAACAGCGACCCCTTACTAATAAATAATACATAAATCATCCCCGTACAGGGTGTCGTGTGAGATTTTATCGCAAACAAAAACCGTTTTCGGCAAACGTATCGTTTTTACAACGATACTATAACACCGGTTTTCATTACCATCAACTAAACTTTTATCATTATCGACGCTTCTATTGCGAGTGATATAAGGTTACAATTAACTCAGCAAAATAGTAGATACGTTTGGCAACCGCAAAATGTTTTTGCATCCGCGTGTAATTGTCTAATACCCCAAGAGTCTGTGAGTGGTCGTTCCATTACCATTTTAATGTTATTATTGGTGTAATCGTGAAGTAAAAACCTCATTTAGCTGCGTCTAGACGTCACGGTCGCTGGACCTACAAAGGTACGGCAATGAGCTTGGGAGAAATTAGAAAGTTGTTTTCGATCACGTACTCATTAAACAAATTGCTGATAAATTACGTATGATTTAAACTTCTTGGTTCTTGAATCAACTTGAATAGTGTAATAGTGATACAACTTAATGCGTAATTCTTTAGTGTGGTTTTGAATATTAAAACGGAACTATATAACGAAACAATGAATGGCTTAGTTACTTCTAATAATTATTAAAGAAACAAATATCAATATAATATAATTAGATATAATATTTAGACAATTGAACCAAATATTTAGCGGAGCGATGAAATTTTGTTAACTTTATATAGTGTACCTACCCTATGCTAGCTGGTTTAATGTAGTTTATGACATCAGCCGTTACATAAAAATTGTTATAGTGGGTTAACCTTAAAAGCTAGACATATGCTATCGCGTACTTTTATTTAGATCTTTTAGAAGGGAACAATATTGTAAATACATGATTTTTTAGTAACTTTCACCGTTTACTCAGCGCACGCATTGAAAGCTCAAAATTTTGCCGTTTTCGCAATATTTTTTATCGCTGCTCCTCTCCTATTCGACTTAGCGTGATGTTCTATAGCCTATAGCCTTCCTCTATAAATGGACTATCTTATACAAAAAGAATTTTTCAAATCGGTCCAGTAGTTCCTGAGATTAGCCCATTTAAAAAATCAAACAAACAAAGAAACAAACTCTTCAGCTTTATATATTAGTATAGATATTGTATTGTTTTAATATATAAATATGAAATAATTACACTAGAAACATAGTCGGATAGCTACAATACATACATATATCCGGTATCTATTTAGTGGTGTTGCCAGTAGTTTGTAACATTAGTTAAGAACACGATGTGGCTATGTCGTTTACATTTTCTGGTGTTTGACGTGCTTATGTAAATTAATTGTCTAATTTAATAATATTTGATAAGACCTGTCAAATGAAATACACGAGCGACTCAGCTATTCGTCTTTTTAAATTCCCTTTCACTGTAAGTATACGAGTAGAAGGAAGTTCAAAGACGTTCAGTTTTGAAACTATTTAAATCTTTGTTCTTGTTGATGAATTAATTTCCGACTAACATATTTGCATTTAAAAGCTTCAAATTTTGATAATACATATATCACTAAAACATCTCGACATCTAAAATCAATTTGTAAACCGATTCCCTTAAAGGGCAAATGTAACGCGGGGTTAGGTGAAAGATCGTATCATTATTCGTCATTTTTATAATTAAATTCATAAGTTATACAGCATTTGAATAAAAGGATGAAGGTATTTAAGTACTGAATTAAAAAAAATGTGTATTGCGTGTTATAAAATATGTTTTTATCAACTTTTATTATCTTAACACATTTACCGCGTGAAGTGGCAAAATTATTTCATTTATATACGGTTACAAATTGAATTTTTCATAGGTCGTGAAAACGAATGGCTATATAAATTTTTATTTGTAGTTTTAATAATAACTTGTATGTGAATGAAGAAATTTCAATAAGTTATTTAGTCTAATAATGCACGCGTTTTATTGGCGACCACTAGACGCGATGCTTAAATTTTGTTTACTACCTTATTGCAATTATTTGTAGGCTGTATAATTTATTTTAATGCCTTGAGCAGGTAATTTCTCAACAAGTGGACACCACCGCTCAGGGATATGAGGAATTTAAGAGGCGTTTCTAACGCATTCTTGATTGAAGCGATGAACTCGCTTTTTGAACTCTATGCCATGTTATATTCGGTAATGCTCCATGTCACTTTAAATTGTTTTTTTTCTCCAAATCACACATATTTATGCAAAAGATCCCGTAAACTAAATAACGCTACACAATCATAGCACCATATTAAGCTCTGGCACGGGTGAGCTGAGGAAAGTTAGAAATAATTATGTATATAGGTGTACTTTTGAGAATACCACTGTTAACTGTTAAACATTGTTTTCAGTTTATGTACAGAGTTATTGGTACCCGTACCCACCCGGATAATAATTAACAATCATTTTATAAATATATGAGCACTATACTTATTTTAAGGCCGATATGAGTTTAGTAAAAAATCCACGACAAATTTAGTTTGAAATCGTTTATAATCAAGATAATAAAAACCTAAAGTTTATATCAGTTAGCAAAATGAACAAATGGGCTACTCATTGCAGCTCATTCAATCGTAAGAACTCATTGTTGTATATTTTTAAATGTGTATAAATTACCTATTATTTTTAAATGTCTTAATACTTAAAAACAATTCCACCTTATGAGAAGGTTAGGTAGTATTTTGAGACAAAACCCACAAACTGAGAAAAATTTATGTCACTCTGTGCATGGAGACTAATGAAGTATTAAAATGTAGACGAGTAGGTGCAAGTATTACAGCATAATATAAGAGTGACCCTTTCTGTCAAGCAAACTTCCCATTCTTAGAATTCCTGGCAGTTAACTTGCTAGATTTCTCCAACGTAAACATTCTCATATAATAATATCTAAGTCTTTTAACTGATGCCCAGGCGAAGGCACTAGCCTTTACTGCTAAGTGAATAACGCTATAACAATTAAAATAAGGAAAGTGATTTATTGCAAATTGGATTCCTTTATCATTTAACAAAACGTATTATTGTGTATCTACTCGGAACCGACTCAGACGATTATAAGAGAACTTTCATTTATGAAGGAGCCAAAAATATTATAAATTTTATTCTGCAACATTTATAACGGTATTTTTAATGAGTTTTTGAATACCTTTTACCTTAATTTTATATGAAATCTATCAATTCTTTTACCGAAAATTTGTGCGAACTAACAGATAGTTACGAATACGTTAAATTTTGTTTCTTAGGTTAAATACAAAGCGATATATTGGAATTGAATAGGATGACGATTCCATTTACATAAAGTTGCTGCTAGTGCTTCGTGGACGGGCTTTGCAATCCATGTCATCATGTTTATTTTAATTATATTATGGGTTCTTCCAATGGCCAATTATATCATCATCATAATCCTTATCGAAAATTCATCTTCTTTATCAGACCAGTTCAGTTACATATTACAGTATAAGTATGTACATTTAATTTACACTGATCTAAAAAAAATCATTAACATACAGCAACTGAGTATAGACGATTACAATTTTATTACATAGTTAATTACTAAAGCTTTTCATACAAAAATAATGAGAATATGGTTTAAAAACATGCTATGAAATATTTGGAGCCAACTTCAAACCTAACGATTTCAATACAGATAAATCATATTGTCTTAAATTTTAGTGGTGCTATCTGGTCAGAGGTTTGTGCCTTCTTCCCATTTATAAGACTCAAGGTAAAATAAGACTAAGAGACTTTAGTCTCAATTATTTGATATAAGTCTAGATGATCTATGAACAAGTGCGAAGTTAACAGTTAGTAGGAATCACGTTACAAAAATAACATCCACATATTTCCTTTCAAAATGTTATTAACTAGTGCCGTATGTGTCTTGTTCCACCAACTAAAGACCCTTAAGCCGGTAGTAAAAATTTTATTAATGTTACAAACAGCTCTACGAAACGAGAAACAAGTGGTAATTAAAACAAAACAAAAGAATCAAACAGATAAATCCTGAATTAGAAGGCCAAAATGAACACATCGTTTGAATGTCATGATTACTGGCCCATGACTGGCCTCTAACTGGGTTATGTGAACTTTGGAACATGACACCTACTAGTATGCTTCAAGTTAACAAACCAGCCCTATCTGTACGTAGAATACATAGTAAGAACAATATTTGTTTTGTACTTTAAGGTCCATTGTTACTATAAACCGAATATGAGGCTATTTTTCTTATTCAGTCTAGAGATTTTAGAGAAATAACTTTCCCAAGACTGCTTTTAACCGAAGTTACTTCTATAAAGGTTAATTCATTTAGATTTTTGACATGTACATACGCAAAATATAAATGTGGCATGCCTTAGGAGAGGCCTATGTCCAGCAGTGGACTGAACTAAACCCGAATTTTATAACGATAGTATAGCAGTTCAACTAAACATACAGATACCACAATAGAAGAAGCCCTGCCCATTGTTTCGATCGATATCAAGTTAGTATTAGACTGCAATAATCCGAGAGCAAAATGTAATTATGATGATACTTACTCTTAGAGATGTATACCGCTTCCCTTCCTCATACAAAGGAAACATGCAGTTACAATAAATAAAAGTATACACACTAATATACATACGTTCATCAACATGTGTTTCGTTCCGAAAGGGGGTATCGTCAGGATAAGTTGACTCAACGAGTGTTGTACTAACATCGCAAAACAACGACTAATATAGTTAATACTAATAGTAATACTATTAACTATGTTTCAATCATTATTCATTAGTGTACAACGAGCAGGCTAGTTCGGCATGAATAAAGGATACATTGGTCTTTTTTAACTTGTACCGTATATGAAAAAACTACATAACACATGTGTTACCGCAATTATATTTTTGGTAAAGCATAACGTTATGGCGGCAAGCTAATTGATAAAACAACGAACTTAAATGAAAAAAATATTAAAGAACTCGAAATAAGGAAATCCTTCACTCCATATTTTTGTTTAAGTAACTTTAATTTTACTTACTGCTTAATAATTACTTTTGAACATACTTAAATTACACCCGGATCCAATTGCACATTAATACCCTGTCAAATTTTATTTTGTAATGAACATAGGTTTTACTGTACGTCGTGAAACTTTACCGCAATCTAAAAAGGTGTCATATTATTTCAATCAACGCCTCGGTCTTACACGAAAAACGTGCGCTAGCTAATATAATTTCGATTGCTTCACTTTGGTACTCTTAAAATCAATTTTCTTCCAGATGCGACGTTTTGAGCAAATCGTGATCTGTCTTGTTGAAATTTGTAGAACGAATGTAAAATTAAGTAAGTTGTATTTAATATACTATATTTACCCCCAGTTTCTGAAAGCCTGATCAACGAAAATTTAACTAATAAACAGTCAAATCTGTTGTCAAACGTCAACAGGGTTGTTGAAAGCATGATTATCTCATTTGATTTGAACAATTAATCAGTTAAGCAAAGCTAACAAATTTACTTCGTATGTCAATTGCGATTTTGTTCTTTGATTTATCATTCACTAACCAAAGTATCAGAAACTCGAATCAATTTGACCGAGTTTCCTATTGATATGCCTGTTAGTTGAACAAGATTTTGATAAGCCTTTCAGAAACCGGGAGTTAATATGGTTTATTATTACCTAAAGGTTTTTTGAAAAATGACTTTATTGGCGATTGGATTGCAATCTGGTTTAGTTCCAAACTAATGACTTCTGTTTTAAGCGAGTTTTTGTTAAGTGGCATTTATACATTACTGGTTTTTAGCTTCCGTAAACACAATTACAAAACGAAGTAAAATACTTGTCTGACGTCTAAAGAGCAAATTGTAGTAGTAAGCTGGGTTTGTCATAGTATAAAAGAATAACAGTCGGTTTCTGAAAAACGTATTAAATTATTGTTGAACTAACAGGCGTGTTCACTTAAAAGCTCTATCAAATTAATTGGAGATTCTGAAACGTTAACAAACAATAATAAATCAGTAAACAAAATTGCATTTGACAAACGATTTGAAGTACAATTTGACAGGTTTATTTAACTGATCAATTCAAATGACACAATTGACGTTTGTCAATGGATTTGAATGTTTATAAGTTAATTTAATTTGTAGTTGATCAACTTTTCAGAAACCGGCGGACATTCATATTATTATCATATTAATATTGTAATTTTTATTGTTATTTCCTAATACTTCTTACATTATTTACCTAGAACTATCCATCACGCTTAATAAGTATTACTTAATACTTGATAGATACCCATCAGCCAACGAAAGTGACACTCAATCACACATCGTGGATTGAGCCATCTATGCAATTACTGTAATCAGTCATGCGATTGTCCATTGTCAATATTTATTCTATGACAGTTATATAGGTTAGTAGTCCATTGCTAAGGAACTTGATATTAGAAACGATCACCTTGTCGCTTGGTTTTATTTTACTAACCTATTATTATTTATTGCTTCACATTGTCCATAATATACATGTATGCTAATTGATTGTCGTCAAAATAAATTTAGAATTATAGTGAAAGATTAAACTTCTAGTTGATCTCTTCTAACCAATATCAATAGCCGAACAAAGGTCACGACCATAGCTCGAAGAATTAGGCGGCTGAAGTGGCAATGGGCAGGCTACGTCATTCAGTGGACGGACAATACATGGGTTCGAAAAGTCCTCTAATGGAGGCCTCATTTTGTTAAGAGGAGATCAAGTCGTCCCTGGACCAGGTGGACGAACGACTTAAAGAAGACAGCGGCCAATCACTGGATTCAGAGGGCCCAAGGCCGGTCAGAGGCGCGCCAATTAAGTCTAGCAATGGACTTCAAAGGACTGATAAATTGATAGAAAAATAACCAATACGTATAACATAATATAACACGAAGCTACCGTAATATGTTTAATATTATGGACAATTGCAAAATATACTTTGCAATATAATCGAAAACTTGAAAACCTGTTACAAGTATGTTCAAACATTCAATTAAAGATTTCTTCACATCACTGATAGCCCTAAATCTTCTTTGATAACACCTGCGTTTCATTATGATATTTGGACGTAGAAGTTACAGGTTGTATTTTAAAAATTAAATGACTATAATATTTCAAACCTGATTATTTATTAAAACATATATTTAGCTGGTTTTGTTGATACCATTGAGAATATGACGTTAAGAAAACACTGTTGCACTGTTGTTGTTTTTAATGTTTTATTTATATCGGTACAATGTCAACACATGCTATTTTTAGCTTTATTTTGAAACATGAATGATATTTTATTAATATCTCCGTATACGACAGTCACTATAAGATGTGTTTTATGTACTTTAGGTAAGATGACTATTACTCTTTCGTGTAATATAACATAATTTTGTTATATAACATATTAGTAGTTAAACATAATAATATTAATAAGTGTGTCAGTTTAAATGTAAAATAAAATTTCATAATAACTTTGTCATTAGATATCAATGTCAAAAATTAAATAATACTAAACATAAAATTTCAATGCCAAACTTATAAAAACAACATTTGTTCATACAATGACAAAATTTAGAAAATCCTTACAATTATTAAATCACGAATTATTTAATATCATATTGTTATGCACAAACATTTTAATTTCATATTGTTATGTCATTTATTAGGTTACGCTTTGGTGATTGGAGGTTTACAAAAAAATAGGATAAAATTTACCAGTAGGTGAATAGTATGTTTGTCAGCCGTTAAAAAGCTTTGTTATACAGTTGCAAATGTAAACTTAGCTTTACCAATACTTCTGTGACGTTTCGTATCAATAATTATGTATTTATTTTTGTGTCCTTACTGAACCGAAAGTTGTTTATCTCACGTAACAATACATGGTTTTGCAGTAGCCGGGCAATCTAGTTTCCTTATAAATATGTTTACGATACGATTTAAAAAACGGCATATAAGTTTAATACGAAATTTGGAGGATGCTATGGCCTTCGCGAATTTCCAGTTTTGTTGCCGATATTTGTATGACGGATGGCACTAGTTGGTATTGACATTATCTGAAGGGCGACGGCTGGCGTGTTGGATCCTTGTCGGTGGCTGCCGTTTATGCAACAAATCCATAATCCAAAATCCATAAAATCCAAATCCATAAAACATAATGTCTGATTTTTATTGATTATTATTATATACTAGTTGTACCCGGCGCGCGTTGCTACACATATCAAAGAATCAACATTTCGACTGTAACTCATCAACCATGTATCCGATCGATATAATTTTGGTACCAAAAAATTTAAACGAGAATTCTGAACGCTAAAGACATCAATGCCCTAATCTCTTACCATTTCAAAGTCCATAAAAGACATACAGAGAAACACTCTTGGGCTGTGGGGCCTAGGCCTAGTGTGGACTAAGATTCCTTGTGTCGTGGGTGCCATAAACAACATACAAAGACAGAGAATAGAAATTTAAATTCATCATTCAATTTTCGGCCCCTCTGGAAATCGAACCCAGGACTCTTCGAAGAACGTCTTACTTATGTACGTCTAAAAAATTCTTGATAATTTTCTATATTGGCTAAGTATTATTTTACTGAGCCTTATTTTATAAGATTGGCATTACCTAATAAATGTTGGAATTAGAATTGGAGAAGTAAAAGATAGAAGGTAAGGTTTTGTGAATAACAATATAATTTTTAGAGTTCATCGTGAAAATTTGAATTTGAGATAAATTCTGGTCTACAATAAAATAATTAAATCGATAAAATTTGTAAATAAAAATATTTTCTCTCTGAAATCTCATCGATTGAAACTTATTGCGAAATCGAAACCAGTCCTAAGATGATTGTGTTATAAGTGTTTTCATCTGGAAATGGCACGTAAGAGTTATTACGTCTAATTATAAACAACATTCGTGTGGATTGCCTCAATGCAAGCATTTCTCGGCTCGATTCATGCGCTCTTAATTATGTGCTTCTAGCTTTTGTAATGATAGCATTGTAGCACGTAGCCATTCTACTTCACTCTAAGAAGCTTCGAAATCGTGTTAACTAGGTATAGAGGAATGAGAGTCATTAACACAATCCATAACCCTTTACTGCCAAGTTGGAAGCGACAGTTACTCTTGTTAATTGAATCTCCGAATTTGCAACAGGGACACATTAAAATAAATGTTTACTTTTTAAAAGTGCGTTGTCATTGACGGGTATTAGAAATTGCCGGGTATGTAGAATAAGTTAAAAACAAATGACGATTGAGTTTATACCAAGAGGATAAACGATTGTTTTACTATCATGTTTTCAGTTTTATAAAACACGAGTTGTCGTGAATTGTGAGGAAGCCCAAATGCCCGTTAATAGTCGCCAGAAAATAGTCGAATAATTAACAAGTTCTGAGAAGACATATTTTACTCAGTGACAAAGTATCTTTCCAGAACCGTAGGAGAATATGACAAGTTTTTTTTAAAGCAAGCTTATATTATTTGTTAATGCAAAAAAAACTCATTTGATTTGATACCCCTCTTATAAGAATCATTATGAAAGTTATAAATTTATTTCCATTACCAATTCCAGTGTGTGCCAAATTTCAAGTAACTAGTACAACATTTTGTTACAGACGCACCGGTCAGATCAATCTAATGTGTGTGTACAAGTTATCAAAAACCCAAAATCCGGAAACAAAAATTTATCTGACGATCGGTATGGCGTAATGGTCATCACGCCGGCCATCGTTCGAAGGGTCCTGGGTTCGGTTTATTTTCTCAGTTTTAAATTTAAATTTCTGTTCTCAGTCTGGGTGCGTATGTCCTTGCCTTATGTGTTGTTCATGGAACCCACAACATAGGGCATTCAAGTGTCGGACTACGAGTGTGCAACGTTTATACGTCATATAAACAACTGCCCTGCCTAGCAATTGAATCCACAATTTGATTTTGCTACCTGGTCATCAATTATATGAAAGATAATTCAAATACCTATGTGTTGTATTTATTTAAGAATTAACTCTCAAATATCGAATAAAAAATATAACGAAGTATAAAAACAAGAGTTAAATAAAAAAATATTATTATATATCAATGTCGTCTCTAAACAATACAAGCTCGGATGTTTAAATTAAATAATAACAAAACAATACGATTTAAAATATTTAATCGTAAGGCTTTTAAATAAAATATCACAACTATGAAATCTGAGATGGTATCTGTCTTGTCAAAATAACGCTTAAGAATTCAACAATACCGCGATTATACATGTTACTTGAACCCCAAGAGAATAAGGCGTGAACGGTCCATTCATAATAATCCATTGATGACGAAAGCTCGTAGTTCAAAGAGTCAGATTTCAATGTTTCGCAAATATTTGGTTGTTGTGAAGCGAGCTTATCCATGGAGTTAACGGTTATCAGGCGACGGTCGTAGAAGTGCGAGCGCACGAATCCGACGAACAGTTGATGTTCGCGCGTCGGGGAAGACACATCCGCTGTGCGTCGCTAGCGTCGCTTGTACCTTGTGATAAATTACGAGTGGTTTCGATAACTAACTTTCCGTGATACGACCTACCGGTGAATCTACGGAGTTTGACCAATTGGTGCGTGGTGATTGCATTATTTGCATTTATGTCATAATGTATTAATTGTATTTTATACATATTTATATAACATGAGATAAGTTATTTTTTAAAGTTATTATTAGTGTATTAAAGTTAATTTATTTGACGTAAAAAACGGGCATTGAAAATATACACGTAACTAGGTTATAGAAAAAAGATTTTAAAATTACGCAAGAGAATCTCGTCGTAATAAAAAAGCTTTCTCTGCATAACGATATGTATATAGGAACGAATGTAAAATCACTGTCCATGACGAATATTTGTCTGACAGTACCTACTATTGGTTACAAACACCGGCCCAACAGCGGTATTATATAAAATTATGCAAATATATTAAAAGGCAATAGTAAAATTTAATTTACAAAAAATTACATGGTCGCATGAAATTTATGAATCGTATATCATTTATTAAAATTTAATTTGAATAATAAACTTCTTCAGGTATAAATTTTATAATCGAGTATTCTTTGTTTAAGTAAATACTTGAGTCAGGTACATCTTAAATAATAGTAAACAAAATAATTGAAACTCTTTCGTGGGCTTTATAGTTAACACAAATTTGACAAGTTTTTATGTTGCTATTTTTATATTTAACCTTACACGGATTACTAACATGTTTTATTTACGTACTTAGATTATTTGGAACAGCCAAGAAAAAATTTCACACGTGAATGAAGTAATCATAATAAATATAATTACATATAATCATTTATTAAAGATTACCAAAGGAAAATACTCTATTCAATTATCTATACAACTAATTATACTTGATATGTGACATTTCGGATAATATTAAGGGTCTTTACAATTAAACTCAAGCTCAATTTAAAACAAATATTGGGAAAGCAATCTCAAAGGATATATTATTATTATATTAACGTAAAATATAAAGAATAAAAAAATATATATCTCCTAATCGTTGACTGTAACAAAAATAAGTCTTCAAATGTTAAATAGGTGCTACAATATACAGAATATTTGATAATTAATACGAATTCGAAAAAATGTGTGTTTATTTGCATTAGCATCATCATCGATCTTTGGGGACCTGGATATATCTTTTGTTAAAAGGATCTTCTTCCTGAGTCGGTGTGGTGAAGTGTGACTACAATAGTTTGAGATATCAGACCACAATGCTGATATTTAATGTATTCTACAAATTTGGACAGTTAATTTCTATTATATAGAAATAGAGATTATATTGTATTCTTTTATTGAACCGCATTATCAATTATCGTTACCTTATTGAGTGTATTATACATAGTTATATGGATCATAAGAATGCTATTATGCTTTTTATTTTAATTATAGCGGGTACTCACGATCTCTGTATTCTTTTTATTCTTTTACCGATATTTCGACCCAGTTACATGGATCGTGGTCACGGCGAGACAGACAGTCACGGCGAGTGTCTGTCTCGCCGTTGTTGAGTGTCCGCGATGAAAATAGTTTAAAATGCTATTATGCTATTATATAAAAAAAAAAAATATGTACTTCTTTTCAGAAGTGGACGACCACAGGGTGATATTCTGATGATTTCTGTTTCAATAAGATTGGGTAGTGTAACAGAGATATTAATGACCTCACTGTACGATATGTTACAATAAACGTCAGTTAATATTCACGATTACAGAAGAACAGATGTAAAATGTTAATAAATAATTGAAACAGATTCAAAGACAAATTCTCAAAGTATGACTGATATTCTTTCGTAAATATTTGAGCTTCATGTTCTTTTTATTTTGTTTGGGTGAATATAATAATATAATTAATGTTCACGTGTTTAATTTAGTATAAACCAATTTATACTTTTCCAAACATAATCTCTGCTTTGAGTAATGTTCAACTATATTTTTATTGTATAAATCTTAACAAGAACCATTGCTCCTTTAATCCAATAAAATAATGATTGTACACATTTGAAAGGTCAAAATCGATATTACTAAAAGTAAAACACTAATTGAATACCGTCATATCAAATATTTATATTGTATAAAAAAATATGAAGTGACGTAATGTTACAAGAAATCGCAATAGATATTTCTCTAGAAAATAACATTAATCAAATTACTATAAAATTGCTCAATATTATTTAAGACCTTCAGAAATCGTATCTAATTGTATAAAAACATAAAAATTTGTTAAATATTGTGTGAGAAATTGTAAACGAAAGTATAAAAATCTTACAAGTTTGCATCATACTGAGTCACGGATATAAAGCCATTATAATTCCGCCTTAAAAACACTGTAAATAAATAAAGTGCCCTTGTACTAATTTATATAACCTTAATCTCTGTTATATTTTTGTGTGTAAAAAATATAATAAAAAATAAATATAAAATCGCCACAAACCTAAATATTGCAAGTGGATTTTTCGTAATTTGCGCCCTTAGGACCGGTTCTTAGCGTTCTGAATTCATCTGAGCATAACGCTAACGCAGGCTTCCTCCTTTTTGCGTTAATAACATCATACCAACCTAACCTTCTCAATTGCCGCAATCGTGAGACATCTGCTGTAATTATTTGAAGAGTTCCGTTTTCTGTCTCTGAAAGTAATGATCAGATCTTCACCATATTAAAACGAGACCCCTCGGCGTACATACTATGTATGCATTTTGTTTGTTCATTTTTCATCGACAAATAATAAAATGAGCACTAAATTCACGAAATCGAAGTAAAGTAAATACACATTATTAGCGATAACTCAAAAACTTCTCGCCAGGTGACGCTCAAATGAATATGGGAGTAATGAGAAAGAACCAGATTTCGAATAAAAAAAGAATCATCGAAATCGGTCTACCCAGTGAAAAGTTATTGACCTACATACACATAAAAAATACAAACGAATTGAGAAGCTCCTCCTTTTTTTAAGTCGGTTAAAAATCAGTGCACTTCGTTTAAAAATAACCTAGTTTAATATCATTTTATTGACGGATATTTATGTTGATTTATTGTTCTTCTTTTTCTACTTTACGAGATCTCTTGGCAGTTTATAGCATTGCACAGATTAATCTGGTAAAGTATATAATAGTGAATTAGGAATAAAATATTTTATGTAACGCCTAGACTAGGCTAGTAATACATGAAACGACTGACTTATAAGTACGTTTTGCCGGTAACAGACACATTTTTTTTGTTTTTAAATAGGTATTTCATGTTTCATAGATTTTTAATTATTCTTTAATTCAGTTTAAATTACTTCTTAAACTTATTTGATAATATAATTATGTCAGACACAAAATATAATAATAACTACTATATTTAAAATAAATAAAAAAATAAAATAAAATAACGCCACACACTCATAGCCCCACACTAGGATACCCTGTGTCGTGGGTGCCATGGACAACACAGAAAG
>DWJN01002043.1:0-16170 GCA_018248895.1 Carystus phorcus | reverse complement strand
AGATTCTAACAGATGGCGGTGTAAGGTAATTAGTCTGCTAAATTGAGTATGTAAACCTTAGTCACAGCAACGCGTGGTCGAGTTTGTTAGGTTATAATGGTGCAGAACAATCTCTGCTGGGTCAACTAGTAATTATTATAATTTGCACACCCATTTGGGTTAAGATATTGTCACAACGTAATATTGTTACTAGGTATATAATAATAATAACAATTTTAATTACAGAATTTATTTACAATATTTTGCAATTATTATAATTGTATTTTTGCACATCCATTTGAGTTAAGATAGGAGTGTGATAAGATATGAGGATTTTATGTTTAACAAGCAATGTTTATGTGGTTTTTTACCTTATCTTGCAAATAAATGAATTTAATTGATTAAAGTGCGCCAAAGAATAGGTAAAATCCTGTCGCAGTAGTTCTGTTTTGTTATCGTAAATACCCACGAAATCCATTAAATGTAAGCCATAAAAAGGCAATCGTGATAATAATTAAGCCTCAAATTATACCTTTGGGCTCTTAAATTTATTATACACACACAATAAAATGCGCTCTTTCGAATAAATTAACAATCGCAAATACCGTACGTTTTACGCGTTTTTAAATGTTTTTATTAAATTCATTTAAAATATAGCATGTAAATGTTTTTATTCCATTTAAATCTAAATGTATAATGTAAATAAATGCTCCAAAAATGAACTACTGGAAATATGACAAAGAACTAAGGATAATGCAATTATAAAAGGCAATATAATGATAATATTTTTCGAAATAAACAACGACTAAGACTCATTGCTTGGCCCATTGTAGAAATAATTGGTTTTCTTGTTAAGGTTTTACCTTTCCTATCCAAGTTCTATCTATTATGTATTCTATTATAAAGTCAAGTCCTTCAAGAAACTTAGATACTTTAATTAATAAACGGATAACAATTTTAACTATACTATAAATATTATTATAAAGCTGAAGAGTTTGTTTAGTTCAACGCACTAAACGCAGAAAGTAATGATTCGAATTGAAAAATTATTTTTGTGTTGGATAGTCCATTCAATGAAGAAGGCTATAGGTTATATAACATACCGCTACGGCCAATAGGAGCTGAGCATTAATGAGAAATGTTAGAAAAACGATACAAGGTGATTTTGTTCGGCGGTTCTACTAGTAATAATAAAATTATTACATAAAGAGATGATATATCCGCCGAATTAAACAGCCAAAATTGCGTCAGTTTAACTTGACCAAATGCCTGCGCACGAAAGACAATCGAATCAATTCGTTCTAGAATATAGTCTGTATCGGTCATAAGTTGAGTTAGCACAGCATAGCATTAAATTACACGAAAAAAAGATGACGTCCATAATCTTTTTTAATGCTTTTAATCATGCTTCAAATCGACAACTTGTGTCAGTTTTATGTAATAGACGTAGTTGTGCGATTGCACTGCATGTTATGCAATTATATCCCGCTTGACCTAAACCATGCTATCAAAGTTTTTTTCCACTGCTTAGTATATGTACAAGTTACGAATCAACGGTCGAAGCTAGGCTCTCCCCGAGGCATGACATCTTGCCTGGTGGAAGATCGCTATTTACTAAATAGGTAAGCGATTTTGAATAAGTTGGAGGGATAAATGCTATTACAATTGCTGTACTGGAATTGACGTTATAGTCTATTTTAAAACATATACCGAATTTTATGTTGATTCTATTTTTCATTAGAAGATGATCCCAAACTAAATACATGCAATAATACATACAATAATAATCTCATTATTTTATCTTGGTTTCTCGCAAAATAGCTCAAATAAAGGTCACTAAAAACACTTAGTAGCTACAAGTTGTAAGTTTACGTTATTTCCTCGGTATTGTAGTATCTCAGTATTTAATTCATTTTGCCTCACTCATTCTCTAGAAAGGTTCTTGATAAACAGTAGGAATCCAAAGTATGCAATAAGAGCTCGGTGTTAGCCTTTTAAGGTAACGAAACTCTCAAAATATTATGCTTTAATATATCATAGTACTTTATGAGTGACATTTTGTAAAGGCAGTCAACGCTTTGTCATCGCGTTCCCGGAAGTCATAGGGGCGGACATTTTCAGGATAAGGAACAACTCCGTATTAAGTAGGTTTAAGGGAAAAGAATATAGCGATTTTTATTCAGTAGTAATCCGACTTAGACTTAACTCATGTTTTAATTCTAACATTCAAAACAGTGAAGACGTATTGGAGCGGATTACGGAAACTCCAATGGCGGAATACAGAGTAAATTTAATATTGACACCAATTATCTGACATTGAATTGTAGTAGAAACTTGTACCTGTATTAGATAATAAAGAAATTGATTGATTGATTTCTTTTTTAATTGTTAAACACAAATGTTATACAATTTTATAGCTATTAATTAGTAGCGATGGTGTATAGAGCTTGTATAATTTTTATACAGTCGTTATGGATTATAGTTTTTATTAGTTTACCGATAAAGTACATATCTACGAACAATAATATCCTCATGGTTAAAAATTTTGCCACTCTTTTGAATTTAGTCTCTCGTAATTCCACATGAACTAACGTTTTATAGTGGCTTGTTTCTAAAATCTGTAATGAAAATACCGTTCAAATTATAGCCCAAAAATAAAGAAAAAGTTTTATTTTTGTATCATGAAAGTCATTTTCCTAATCTAGGGTAAATCAAGTTTCTTTAGACGTTAGCTTTATAAGATAAAAATTGAAGCAATATATTATTTTTATAAATATTAAAAAAATATATTTGGTGCTACTTTTATTCAGATGTGACTCTGTCTGTATCTTTGACCTTTCAAAGATATTTTCACTAAGGTGAATTCTAGGAAAAAAGTAAAAAGCGTTTTCTATATGTAGATCTTATTAAGCTATAATTTTTGACCTCGCCAATGTTTTTCGAAAAATAAATATTTATACAGAAACGCTAGAAATTTGATTTATCTCGTTTTATCTTTTATATTAAGAAACGTAACCAACGACACTTTCAAAGAGATGCTTAGAGCACTAAAATAAAAGCTGCTACAAAAATTACACTACTTCGTTGTTTTTCATAAAATGACAGTTTTTTCCGTAGTTTTTTAGTTACCTATTCTATGAATTACAAAGATTAATATCTCTATAAATATTGGATAAAATTTATTCTATATCATTTTTATATTTGTAGATCTGCAATAAGATATTTTTGTTAGAAATAATCAGTACATGTATAAATTTTGCTTCACCACTCATTGATTTCACGTATATATGTCTATAAGAACAACACATAATTATATGTATGTCTTAATTATATAAATTATGAAGAAGTCTCAGGTACGTAGCAGTCTTCAGATGTTCAAGGATTTGAGAATTTTGTACGAACGATTGGGAGTTATCGAATCTTGAGCTGATAGTTGTAGTGACCCCGAATGGTAACCCCGACTAACACACTAACTCCATAATAAAATCACACTATATAGCGGTTATTTTCTTTAGCTTTAACATAATGTATGTCTGCCAGACAGGTTTGACCCAATTTAATATAGGCCACGCCATATTTCACATATTATGTTAAAATTGGACCAACAGATAAGCGGAAAACATCAATGACGAACGAGTTCCTTTGATAGGCAGTTAATATTTTGCGATAAATAGAAGTCTAATAAATAAATACTAGTAACTAATATCATTATTCTTTACTTATTTTAATTTTTATGTCAACGTGAATAAGGAAATGTATATAGGGCAATGTTAACCATTTTTATAAAGTATGTTAAAATTAAATCATAATGCTCTTAATGATAAGTGCGAAGTTATTATAGAAACATCGAAAATTAATGTAAAATAAAAAACCTTTAGGTTAATTAGAATCAGGTGTATTTATTTCATGTTAGTTTATTCTATTTATTATTGTATTAAATCTCGTTTTTATAGTTCTGTACTGTTACTTACATGTAACGCTTCACAAAATATCGTCACATTAATATTTTTTTTTGCATTTTTCATATTTTTTTTTTCTTGAAGAATATCTTTGGTGTTAGTACGTCATGTTTGTAATAGAAATGTTCATAGCACATCTGCATGCATAGACAAGTTACGTCGAACTTAAATGTTCAAGTTAGATAATAGTTCAGTAGTCATAGGTCAGGTAGGCGGTAGGAGAATGGGAGATATTTCTTAATCTTATATTTTTTTCGCGAAATCCGCTTTATTAACTATTACCCTCTTACTTGAGTCAGCTACTAATCATTTTGTCATGTTTTGGCTGGGGGCTTAAATGGACACATTTCTTTCTTTTGCATCTGCGATGCGTTTTATGTTGCCGGTATTCATAGATATAACATAGGATGAGTATCATCTTCACATGGCTCATCTAATTGATTGTCTGTTATTAATTTACTTCGAAAAACCCTTCTAGCTTTTGAAACCCTATCAAAGGTAACCACAAAACTCTGAGCTGTGCCTCGTCATTGAAATTAATTCATATACGTATATAAACGATGAAATCAAAGCTAATTTAAAATATAAAGAACCAAAAACCTTAAAAGCGATCCAGCCTCATTAAATTTAGGTTAGTGATAAATGTCCTGGTAGACAGACATCTATTAATCACGAAATCATGTTCCAAGCCATCTCATCTCTCCACTTCATTTCGCCCACGCGTCACGTAAATGACAACGTTGAAACAAAGCGGAAATTTATGAGAGGTAAAGATTATTATAAATTAAACATTGAAGCTGTTACGACAATGCCAGTTTCTGAAAGGACGATTAACCAAACATAAACTAATCTACTGTCAAAGCTGTTTCCAAACATCTATTAAGTTTAATAGCATAACGTTATCGGTTAACAGGGCTATCGAATCACAACAGAATCGTGTATTAATCAATATTTTGGGTCCCTGGAATATGCCTGAAATGCAAATTATGTCATCATTACCAATGAAACGCATATCAAATCGCATGTCCAGTTAGGGATTATAATAAGGAAATTGAGTACTTCATTAAATCTATTTCATGACTGGTTATCTTAGTTTCAACCTATTATTAGCCCATTACAAGGCACAGGTCATTGAGTCCTAGAACCTACTTCAGTATGGATTGGTGGAAGTTTTTATAATCAACCGACATATGGTGTTGGTGAAAGAGCTGGTGATCAACCCACGTATCGTATGTCGTCCGAAGGCATTCGACAAGAAAGAACGATTGCTACCTACGATAGCAACTGTTACCGACAGCTTAATTTAGCCTCCCAATAACGGGGAATTTCAATAAAATAAATGTTGGCGCTAGTAATCACCCATCCTGCTACCAAGTGCCCACAGTTGAGTAACTTGGTCGATCACTTCGGATCGACGCAAGCCCCCGAGCTATGAGCACTTCAACTTCAATACGCCTCACTGTTTATAAGCCTTCATTACTCAGGTGTACAAAAATTTTAAGAAAATTTACGTAAAATATCTACATAGGGCGAAATATTTACAACCTCTTTCCGGTTTTGTTGATCGTCAGATTTTAATTTTCTGCATGAGAAGCTTTAACCAATATCTGTTTCTTTTTTTAAGATACTAATTTTTTATAAATGAAATGTGTTCTGAACTTTACTGTATTTCAAAGAGAGTTAATCGTGGTAGAGAGAGCGTGAGAAAATGTTTCATTCTTCTCTCTTCCTTCTTGACCGACGATACTTGCTGCCTTTTTTTTGCTGTCGAAGAAGAAAACTTTTAAAAGATACCCGGTGATGTGTTAGTGACCCATTGTTGTGTGGGGTTTTTACCGCTCTAAAACCCTCACTGGCCTTCCTCGGCGCTACGTGGAAGACTTCGGGATCTCCAACGGAACAAAACCGGAGACCTCCGAGCGCGGTGCCCTTGTTGGGCTCCCCAGGCGAGGCACTGAGCGCCCCGTCACATTGCCGCCCTGGGGACAATAATACGTGGCTACACAAACCATCGTCTTTCCCGGTATTGCTAGTGGGTGGTTCGAGCTCCCACTCTAGCCGTCCGTAACCCCGAAAGCCCCCTTTTTGGTCATTATTCTTTTGTGATTAATAAATCTTTAAATTATTGATGCCTATTCGTACTGGAGACCACTTACCATTACGTTTCTCGGCTAGATAAATAAAAAGAATAAAGAAAAATTGAAAAAAAACGATATATACATATAAATATATAACGATAACCACATTCACACTATACCTCAAGAGATCAAAGTTAATATGTTAAGCATGGAAAATGTAATACTTATACGTCACCAAAATACGAAAATTGGATTCATCTTGGTCCTTTGAGGAGGATAAGTTCAAAGGGATATTTGTTGTACCAAGCCTCAGATCTATAACAGGATTATTATGGAGTGGCGGGATTATAAGGATTAATGGGAGTACCCGAATATAATGCACGTCAAACGTCACAATTATTATTGCCTTAAATACTTATATCGATTATGACACTTTACAATTGTAACAAAATGTAAACACAATTTAATATTTCATTTAATCAGTTCATTAGTTCATTGTATAGTAGGACAGTGACATATATTGGAATAGAAGAATTATATATAACTAGCTGTGCCCAGAGCTCGTTGCTACGTATATTAAAAAATCTAATTTAAAGAAAAGTTGGCATATATTCACGACCGTTTCGATTCTGTTTATAAAAGTGCTGTTGGATAAATGGGATCTAGTCCAATCGAGCAGCAGAAATGAACATTTTCGACTGTAAATCATTAACCATGTCTCTAATTAGTATAATTTTGATATCAATCAAAAAATTCTGAACGAAGTTGCTAAAGAGAAGACTGCGCTCTGTCTCCTATCATTTCAGAGTCTATAAAGTACATACACGTTGTTTTTTATATATATATACAAGTAAAAGATAGTTAATCTATACAATCGCTGATTAAAGGCTAAGCCATTAAGCTTTAGCTTCTTAATAACGACAATATTATAATCTGTATGTAAGTAGATTAATCATTGAATTATGAGGATAACCTTCAGATTAAATTAATTAGGATTTTATATTTTATCAATATGTAGAGAATAGATTATAAACTTATTAATAACTCCTGTCACTAGCCACTTCAGTAAATCATTTACCATCGAAACGATAATGGCACAGAACGCTATCTGGGATGTTAAATTTAACGATTTTATACCCTTTATAAGGGTCATAGAACAGAGATAAAAATGATATATTTAATGACTTTGCAGCTTTTAAATTGTACCATAGAGTTTTTATTACTAAGTTGCTGTAATTAATAAATCAAGATTACGTTTTTATTTTATAAATGAAAACTGAATTCTCATTATGATTGTTATGAGATTCATAAGTAACAAGATTCAACTTATTAACGATGCGAGTAATAAAATTATGATAGAAATAAATTAATGTCTGTTTCATTTAAATCATATGCAATACAATTTAGAACATTTTCATAACTTGCCTCCAACCCATTAATGGCCCACTACTAAGCACGGGTCTCCTCAACTAATTAATGGACGGATTAGTGGCCAATTCACTTGTCCACAACCCAAATGTCGCAAGATCGCATAGCATCGACTCATGACGCCATGCTATGAGCTTTCAATATAGAAAATATAATATTCAGTACCTTATATTGGTGTTTTAACTAAACAATAAATTACATTATTCAATGCTAATAAATTGTTAAGTGTTTGAAATGTAACTACAGCATTGTATATCTAATATTTTTTCTCCTAAAAAGTCTTCCAAGCACATACATCTATTATTTAGAGATCTATCATGTGGATATGTTTTATTTTACGAAGAAGCAAACATTACCTTTTTTTTGTTTTAGCTGATGTAACAATAGTCTTATCGCCTCCCCAAGTTCAAAGGACTACTGTTGATGAAACTTCAAATAAGGACCTTCAAGTGCCCTCGGATACGTTCTACAGATTTCTTTTAACTACATACGCACGGACGCGATTGACAGTGATAGGGCACGAAGTTAATAAACAGGGATGTTTTAAAATGGCAAAAAAACTAATGCATTTTTATCCAATAGTATCAACCGGTTAAGGGGTCACTACAGGGCACAAGGAAGATGTCTAGAGCATACTCCATCAGGATTCAATGGGGATTGTTCGAGGGGTTAGTGGCCAAGTAAGTTACACTTGAGTAAATGTCGGAAGTTTTTATACCATCCGAATGCTTCGGACATGACTTATCGATTTCTATCTACGTTGACAAGCGTTGATGACTACTGAACGTACCCTCCGAAGCATGGAAGCGCTTACGAAAAATTTGCTACTAACGACCACTTAAAATCCACACAAGCCATCGTATTATAAGCGATTGTATTATCTATTGAAAATATCAATTGTTATATTCATGTACTTATTTGTTTTGATCCGACATATCTTGGAATTCTCTTTTACGTAACTTTTCTTCTAAACAGGATCATAACTATAATCTATTAGATTAGTCTATCTCAAAGTAGGCGATAACGCTGCCTTGTGGGCGCTAAGGCGGGCGGGAAATATCATTAGAACATTTAGGGATGATGAGGTGATTTAATCAGTAAAAGCAAAGTTTTGTATTTGGTTTCGAAACTGAAACCTTCTTTGCTTACGAGTTGTTAAACTAATTTTGGAACCTTAAAGAAGGTACTTGAGATTAGATTGAGAACCTACAAGCAATGAAGATTAAAAGTAGAAAGTGGCTAAACTAATTTTCAGAATACAAAGATATTCTATTACTTAAGAGTAATTCGAACTACTTTCGAAGGAGCTAAACTAGTTTCATCTAGCCGAAGTCCTCTAAATGTTAGTCGAAGACTTTGTTTGAGCAAATTCACCGCAATTCAAACAATCTATATCTAGTGACAACTAAGCAATACGAATGGCAATCACTCAAAATAACGTTGTAACTAAGCTGTGGACGTTTGTTAGACAAATGAGAGCTATTAATTGTGTAATATAATTTGTAATACTATGACTGCGTGGTTTAGGCCCTAAGGGACTATTTATATGCGCGACTGCGACACGATATCGGAACGACAAAATGCCCCTCTCGTATGGCAAGCGGTCTTCTCGCCACCGCTGCTCCGAGTCATAGATTCATGAAGTTTTTATTACTATTGAATATGGTGGTAGATATTTTAAATTTTAAATGGCAATACTAATTTGACAGTGTGGTGCCTTCTTGACCTTTTAGTCAAATGCAAAGACTACTGTGGTGTACTGGGCTAGTGGGCCCATTAAAGTTCAATTTTTTATAAAAATTGTTTACAAAATAAATTTGTACAGCGAATCAATGTTTTGGTGGTTTGAAATTACTTTAGGGAAACGAATCTTAAAAAATATATACAGATTTCGACAACACAGTAAGACAATCACAAACACATCCAGACCGAGAACAGAAATTGAAACTCATTATTTAAATTCGGCCTCGCTGGGAATCGAACCGCAGTCTGGCGTGGTAAGTTTTGGGAACGTGCACGGAGGTCGGTTACAGTTCTTCAGCTAAAAGTTAGTTTGCAAGTCCGTTACAGTTAAGTAGGTACCTAATTAAAATTGTAATCGACATGCGACATAACAAGTCTTCACACGAGCAGAGAGAAAAAGGTAAGAGGGCGCGAACATTTGCGATACATCTTATGTCATATTTTGACAGGTGGCGACGTCACAGATTAATAATGTAACGCAACAAAGCTTTACGCCACGTGAGTATTTATTCAGTCCCTATTGTATTACTGCAACAGACGATTATTATATAATTTCATTTTGTACGAGAATAAAAAGTAAATTGATTTCATGATACATAACTATTTGATACACCTAACGGCAGGGAGCCATGAGGTACCAAAATCTCTCTCTCATAATCTCTCTGTTTTTGTTTGTGACTCTGCTAGTCCTTAAGCATATTTAGTCCATCGTTCAATTATGGAAGACAAAAATAAATTTGATCTCTGTAACGATTAAAAAACAGTAGTCAATATGATCTCTTTCAGACAACCTAGGCTTATCTATTTGTCGTTGTAACGTACGACATTTTGTCGTGATGTCGTGTCGTGTATGTGGAAAGTGACACTTACGTGTATTGGAGGCTATAGATTGGAATAGTTATTTGAGAAATTGGTTCATTTAATATATTCCTGAGTCGAGTCTCCAAGCAACGCGAACGTGTATAAACTTTATAATTATGTATAACAATTATTACTTTCATCATCATCTCTGAGCCTATAGCCTTCCTCTATAAATGGACTATCTTGCACTAAAAGAATTTTTCAAATCGGTCCAGTAGTTCCTAAGATTAGCCCGTTCAAACAAACAAACTCTTCAGCTTTATATATTAGTATAGATAACAATTGGGACCGACGACTTAACATAAGCTTTGCTTTGCTTCATCTTTGTATTATTTTTAATGTTTAAAGTAGCTATGCTTTTAATAAAATAAATGCTTGAGGTTTTTATACTTCCCTCGGCGTAAAATTCTGCTTGGTTGGACATGAAAAGGAGATTTTTTCCTGTATTTATATGAATACACAAGTTTGAACTGGCTATCCGTAATATCAAAATAAATAAAATATACAATATTTTTTGCAACACTATCAATATTTAACTTCCTCTAACTGCCAGCGGTTTATTTTAGGAAATGAAAAAATATTTAAACGCCCAACGATAACTTTTAAGTGGTCTATTGAAATATAAATCTTATAAAAAGAGTATATTTGATAAAAAAGAAATAATGTATAGTAGGGAATTTTTATGAATAATTGGATTCCATCCTATAAGCCTTGACCTTGCTTCGCTTCGAACCTTCGATAATCTTATACAGTATTATTTACAAATCCTTATTAACCTTTGCAGTCTTATTTCAGAGATTTTAAATTTATAATATTTTTTAATAGATAATGTTATACGAAATATTCTTAATTATTTATTTAATATAAGTTAATGCTTGATGTCAACCCCCCGTGATGTTACGTGGTGAAGAAGTTTACGATGGTGGACGCATTATTTTAGTAGGAGCCTATTGACTCTAATATTAATATTTATTTAAACTGTAATTAAAGGCTAGGGGCTAAAGGCTGAAGGCGCGGTAAGTACCAAGCTGATGGCTAGTAGGTAAAACTTCTTAAGCGTTTCCGTGCTTCGAAGGGCACATTAAGCCGTCCTGGTTCTTATCGTAGATAGCAGTCGTCAAAACAATTGGACGGCTTAAAAAACTTCAGACACTTGAGTTGGCTATTAATCCCACCACTAATCCGTAATAGAGCGTGATGGCGTATGCTCTAAACCTTGTCAGTGATGAGGGTAGACCCTTGGCCATTTATGGGTTAGAAGCAACAACTGCATATAACTTTCTTACAGTGAAATAATTAATCATAAGTTTTATAGTAAACTAGCAGACTCAGCCAAACGTTGCTGTGACCTAGGTTTACATACTCAATTTAGCAGACTAAACACCTTACGCCGCCATCTGTTAGAATCTTATGGAACTAATCCTTTGTAAGATATTGAACAATTTGAGATTGAGATGTAAACTACTCTATCTTTCAAGGTGGATCAAACTGCACATGGTGTGCAAAATTTGATTAAGATGGGTTAAGTAGTTTAAGAGTCCATCGCGGAAAAACACTGTGACACGTTATTTATATATATTAAGATATACCGTTTATGGAATATTAATAAGGTTATTCTCCGCAATACGGTTAAACTAATACGAATATCCTTTGCAAATACTAGTATTGTTATCCTATAAGCCTATAATAATATTCAAAATCACGTATTCTATTTCTACAAATATAATAGTAACCAGCTTAACTCATTCTCGCTTCGCATCGACAAATATGATTCTAAAATTAACAAACTGACTTGGAAATTGTTATTCTGTATAACCAAGCGTTTTAGAATTTTATCAATTGAATTTATCATCTAGTCAAGAATCAATCTTCAGTTTTAAAATTCCAAAACTGCTTTTCGCTTTTGAGTTTCACTTATCCATTGATAGATACAAAAATAACATAGACCACTTTAATAAATTTTACCACATTCCACTATTTGCGTAACAAAATTGAAAACGGTTCAGCACAACATTCTAAAATCTCTAAAGTTTAAAGTCTTGAATCTTTAAAGTTACTTAGGAATTTATGAAATGGAAAACAAACATTTAAGTAGAAGTCAAGGCGAAACACACGAAGTTGAAGACAACGAAGATCATTGAACGCTGTTAGCTGATAAACGAAATAGCGACGGCGAAGTTTTACCTCGAGTTTGAAATACACGATAATTTTATCGTTTTGGTAAACAGATGTTTTGTTATTTTGCTCGCGTTGCAAAATAAAATCTTATAGGCCTTATTTACTCTATTTTAACCCGCATATTATTCTAACCTAACCGCAGATATTATTGTGTAATATAATGTGTGTAATTTTAATATATATATTAAAATGAATGTTTGTCTGTATGTGCTTTTTTCTGAATGGATTATTAAACACAATTTATGATACCTCATCCTTATTATTATAAATGTGAACGTATGTTTGCTTGTTACGTTTTCACGCCAGAACTATTTAACAGATTGTCATGAAACTTTGTATTTATATTCATAGAGGTAATTAAAAGGATATAGGATAATTTAAAAAAAAATATATATTTTTAAGATGATCTTTAATATATATAAGAAGGCTTGCTTGAGGTATTGCACCCCTGTACATATTTTCACGCTTCCAAGTCCATTAATCTAAGCTTTATTTCGTTCAGGACTTATATTAAGTTTATTGGACGCAGTCAGTTAAAATTAAGTAAAGACCTGGAATCTTTTTACTTCTCGATAAAAGAAGAGCCCGACGAGAAATTTAATTTAAGAGACGCGATGAATCATCAACAAAAATGGTTATAGTAGGTTAACCTTAAAAGCTAGTCATATGCTGCCGCAGACTTTTATTTAGAACTTTAAGAGGGGAACAATATTGTAATACATAATTTTTGAGTAACTTTCACCGTTTACTTAGCGCACGCAATGAAAGATCAAAATTTTACCGTTTTTGTAATATTTTTTATTGCTGCTCCTCTCTTATTCATATTAACATGATGTTCTATAGCCTATAGCCTTCCTCTATAAATTGACTATCTTACATTTAAGGAATTTTTCAAATCGGTCTAGTAGTTCCTGAGATTAGTCCGTTCAAACAATCAAACAAATAAACAAACTATTCAGCTTTATATATTAGTATAGAGTATAGATTTACCGAAGCTAAGCGAGGGCGGGACGCTAGTTAAGAATAAATACATATGTATCGTCGTATTCAAAACTGACGGCAATATAATTTATCTGATCTGGACATTACGTTGTTTTGTTCTACGGAACCCGGTTATTTCAAATTATCACCGCCATTTCAGTCAGGCCAATTTCAGTCAGCGTTCCGAATTGAATGTTAAAACTAACCTGAACTTTTGGCCATAAAATAAGCGTAATAGTATTAATCTACTGGGATGAAAATTCCCCGTAGTCTTACCAGTAAGTCTATTGGGAACGCAATTCCCAGTAGTACTACTGGTAAGACTAGTCGGTAAGACTACTGGGAATAGCCCTTAAATTTGCTTTCACTAAAATTAACATAAAGGGCACATGTTTATAACGTTTTATTTATTATTTCATTTTGCTCTGCTCTCGCTACGTGTCATAAAATCAGTAAATAAAGAGAAAAAAAATGTTACTTAAAAATTGCATTTAGTAGATCCTAATAAGTAAATTGCGAAAAAAGACCGAAGAATAACTTAATGCTTCTAGTTTCGATCAAGGCTTTGGCGTTGAGTGGCATTATACTGTTATACTTCTCAATTTCATACAAATGGGCAATCTCATAGAACCGCGTACAGTGACTCCTAATATGCGTTGCCGCATACTTGGCCTCGATGGGGCTTAATTCATATCTTTATGTTCTATGGGCTCTAGCGAAAATTATCCCGATCATTTAGCCGTGTAGGTGTCATCTCAATACATATATGCATCATTTTTTATTCTGTCACCTTGTCTCTGAAAGGTGTTTTTAGTCGAGAAGAAACGGCAAAAAATCTCTTCAGCCATATTTTAAACTAATACATATGTACATACAATTTCTAGCCGCAGATTTTTTAGCGGAGCTTCATGCGTTATTATTATTCTCAGACGTCCTTATCATTTATATTTTAATATATATAAAGTACATGTCAGTGTTTGACCCCTATGGACTCCTAAACTACTTAACGGATTTTAATCAAATTTAGTACATCGTGTCCAGTTTGATCAAACTTAAAGGATAGAATTGCTTAAATCTCAATTTATAGTCCCAATATTATTTTATTGCAAATTATTTGTTTAATATAAGATTCTGACAGATAGCGATGTAAGATAATTAATTGAAAAAAATTGAGTTATTGCAAATTGTTTTAGTTCCATAAGGTTTTAACAGATGGTGGTGTAAGATAATTAATCGACAAAATGAGTAATTGCAAACTATTTTAGTTCCATAAGGTTTTAACAGATGCCGCCAAGTCTGCTAAATTGAGTATGAAAACCTTAGTCACAGCAACGTGTGGCCGGGTCTATTATGTTATATTGTTGCAGAACAACGTCTGCTGGGTCAACTAGTATACATATATATTGTAGTAACTTTTACCTACAAGCCGTGCTTTCACATGTAGCTTAAACTTTTCGGTAGTTGAGCTATTTGTATACATTTAAATTTGTTTAAAGTAAATCAAACTGCTAATTCACTGGCCCCATCTCAAGCTAATGGTAAATCTCCCCGTTTTACACGGGGCCGGGGCACAGTGAAACCGAAATTGTTTCGCAAATTGTTTACATTAGAACGGAACGGAATTGTCGTCACTTCAACCGTTTATTACGGGCACGTGTAATGTGTAATTTGTATTATAGAGCTTCTGTCTGTTAAACGGAAATCTCGGAATGAAAAAATATTAAAATTTATACGTATAATAAAATTTAAAGGGCCTTTATTTTCCACGTAAGAGAACCCAAAACAATGTTTTTTCATTTTGTCCGTCTGTCTGCATATCTGTATGTTTGTGTGTGTTTTTGCACGCTAATGTCATAAACGGTGTATAAGATTTGAATACGATTATTATAATTATATTATGATAGATGAAACGTTTAGTGTTTTTTCACTTAAATCATTCATTGTCTCTCATTAATTAATATAGCTCATAGATTCAGCAGGATGTCCCACAAACAAGAAAGTTTGGTTAAGAAATAAATACTGAGAGGAAGAAGAAACTATTTTTACTGAACTGTAATAATGCAGAAGAATCGAAAACAACAAATAATATGGCAGTTGGAATGACTTTGATACGTGTTTTTTAAACTTTAGTGTTCCGAGTATAGATAAAATATAAGCTACTTTTTACGCGTATACAGTAATTTCGAAATTTAAAAAGAAAATATATCACAGATTTACATTATTTTCTTATATTAGTATACTGCTGGAGCTGTATATTAAAGTAAATATTATCTTTTACATTTTGTCTAGAATGAATCGTGATAACATAAACAGAATAAAAGAGTAAATATTTCAACAAATTCAACGTAATTGGGTATTGAATTATGAACCCGTCTTTACGGTTTGAGCTCTTTGCGTGAAAAATGTTTATGTTAGAAACTATTAAAAATATTTGTACTTATTATATTGTTACGAAACATAACCCTAAAGAATAAATGACTTTACGACATAAAACAAAAAAAGAACTTCAATTAAATGAGGTTTTCAATTCAATATATATATATATATATTGAATATAATTCAAAGTAAAGTCATTTATTCGTACGCAACGACGGATTATGCTGACAACACGTTCTCAAGATCAATATTCTATTATAAAAAAAATACTTCAACTGCTGAAGTTATACGTATCAAGAAAATGCGCAATTTTAGTTATAACTCAAAATTTACTCAACAGATATCGCTCAAATTATAATGAGACAACCTAGCAAGTGTCAGCTCTGGAATTATAAAAAAGAATCTTCAAAATCGGTACACCCACTAAAAATGTATAAGTATCACACCTATATATATATATATATATATATAATGTATAAGTAATATATAATGTATAAGTATCACACATCAGTAGTATATATATATAAAAAGGTGTGAAACTTATACATTATATATTACTGATACATTATATATATATATATATATAT
>DWJN01002042.1:0-16173 GCA_018248895.1 Carystus phorcus | reverse complement strand
GTGGTTTGGGCTGTGCGTTGATAGATCACTATATAAGTCAGTCAGTCAATCACCTTTGAGTTTTATATATATAGATAAATGATAGGAGATAGAACATTAATGTCTTTAGCTACTTTGTTCAGAATTCTCTGAAAAACGTTTTGATAGCAAAATTATATCGATCGGACACTTGGTTGACGATTTACAGTCGAAAATGTTGATTTTTTTACTGTTCGATTGGATTCTATCTACCTGTATATATATAACAACACTTCAAAAAACGATTGCGTTCTTATATGTGCTGATTTTTCTTTAAGTTTGATTATTTTATACGCATAGCAACGCCAACCTGGTACAGATAATATTTAAGTTAAAAAACTATCAAATCTGCCATTTAACTTTATGGCTAAGTGTATATTCGTCATGTCAAAACTGTAAATAGTTATCTCCAATAAAGCAGCATGGTAAAAGAATAGATATCTTTAGAACCTAACCTAACCTAACCTAAAAACTTTAACACAAAAAGACAAAAATTGATAAAAAAAAAACACTATAAAACATATTTAAAACAATGTTTTAAATAATCAGTTGATGTGTTAAAAAAAATTTGGTTAGTATTTAAAAACAATTTTGCATAAGAAAGCCAGTGTTAGCTTTACGTATCAAACGAAAGTGAAAATAAATACATAGAATAATATGTCATATTATCATCACTCATTATAACATATTAATATAATACTTGTCTCATTGGAAAACCAAGGCTGTTAGTGATTTAGGGATCAATATCAGGCTTATATCTAGGAAGAGAGATACCTATTAATATTGTTAGAGCATTTATAAGAGCTGGCACGTCATAGTCTCCACATACTGGAATAAATATTAGAAGATATACAATATACATATATAAATAATATAATAAGGAACTGCTGTCATATAATAAGTAGACGATACATATACTAAAAGTAACAAAAAATAAAAGTTAAATATAAATCATATTAAAAGTTCAATTACAATAATTATCATGAAAAAGAATTGATGATAAAATTTACATTTATTCATTATTACAGTCATTTATAATTGATTAAAGTAGAAAGTTAATCGTAAACATTAGAACTAAATTAAAGATTACATTAGTACATTGGTAAATATAGATCTTTATTTTTATATTATAAGATTAAAACTGTACAATTTACAACTTCAATAGGACTAAAGCCCCAATGGTTATTGAGAAATACACTGTAACTGCTCATTTTAAACAAAATAAATCAGAATTAATATTTGAAGAGATTCAATTTGCTGCCATATGCTAAGCTAATAATAAGCCCTATGACCATACGAAAAGGGTTCAAACTAACCTGTTTCATCCCCAATAGCCCAAACTAGCAAATCAACACATGCAGAATTTGCCATCACATTTACTTTGAACTTATTGACAGTGGCAAAGTTGCTCTCCCGGTCCTCTTTTTCTGAGGCATCATGGTGACGACTCTGGAGTTCTGTTTGACCACTTAGAAATAGGCATTTCACGAATTCCTGTTATAAATAAATTGGACTTACTAAATACGTTCAATAAGAATAAAACCCGAAAAATAATATGCTCTAATATTAAAAAGCAAAACCATCGCCCAATATACCCAAGAGACTAGTATCTGGTTGTAAAGCCAAAGTATGTAGTTTAATTCCCAGTGAAAGTTGCTTTTGAGACATGTTAACATTTGGACCCAGGACTTACAAATAGACAGATCACCTGATGGTAAGAGATCACCGTCATTCATGGACTTTAACAACTCTAGGTATGTCACCAATGGGTTGCAATGAAAAATGGGAGCAATTGAACGATGGCTGCTAAAAATTTATTAGATATATAACTAACTATTAAATATTTGTAATTTTAGGTTACACATAGAAAGTGGAAGAATTAAAGCAATGGTTTGATTTGCTTACCTGTACATCTTTAGTAAAGGGGCCAGGCAAATCCTTTTGATGTTGAAGAATTTCTCGCAGCAAAGTCACCATAACTAAATTTAATGTCTCTGAAAATGACTTGTACGGAAAGACCTGAAATTTCAAGAAGATATATTTATAATTACAATTGAATAGGTACTAGCAAGAATATATGTATAATGTAACGGATGTGACGTCAGATCACATCAGCCAATCAAATGACAGCGAGCCTGCCAGTCAATCAAGCCACCATATTAGCCTCCCCACCCTAATGCCGAGTCAATGTAGAGATAATTATGCTAATATAGGCCAGTGCCAGCCATTCTCTGTATCATTACGATTGTGATTAAAGATCTTGTTGAGACTCTGCCTGTTCGCTTATTTCTACACGTATCAATAATAAAGACTCATGATATACGAAAATATAAAACTTTACAGGAATATAAACTATAAAAGCTTTTGAAAACTCACTTGAATCTGTCCTGAAGCATAAATATCTTCGGCTTCTTCATCTAAGAAAGCTAACAAATCTTTGGTGAGAAGTTTCTTAGCAAGCGACAAAATCGACTGCAAGTAAGTCACATAAAATTGAACATTGATCCTTTTCTCTGGTGATTCAGAGAACCTCATATATGGGAACTGATTAAAACTAGACCCAAATTTATTAAAGAAGTATGTTGTTGGATCATATGGAACTGAACTATAACTGTGATAGGAACCTCGTTTAAGAGTTCCACCCGCACTATCAGTTGTATCCGTGCCGTTAACTTCTAAATGCTCATTGTTGGGGTTTAAATTCCCTGATAAAGATCTGGGTATAATTGGTCTGAACTGATTGAACTTCCTCTTCTTATCCAATGTTGAATATTCTATATTTGGTTCTGGTTCCTTCGTCTTTACTGGACTTGGTGGTTGAGGAAATAACCTGCATAATAGAGGAGGCTCAACCGTTGCATATCTCCCCATAGACCTTGCCAGTCCAATAAGAATTGGTATTGTGCTTTTACACAGCTGTAGCTTGGATGTACTATTATAATCCTTGCTTTCATGGCAATTGATAATGATCTTTGTTAAATTAGACATAAGTTCGATTTGCGCCGTAATAATTTCTTCACGCAGGGATGACTGTTTCGATGCCACATCTGATAGTAAAGTATTGAGGCAAAAGCTAAACTTTTCTGACATGGGTATACCTGAAATTATGATAAAAACATAACTATGAAAATACAATTTAACTTTCTTGTGTTACACATGTAAAGTGCTGATAAATCAATATTCATTAATTAGTGATATTCATACATTATAAATAAGGCCCGAGATAGATGTGGAAGCAAAAACTGAATAATGTTAAAATGTGATGATTCTATCTACCTATTTGGTAACAAAATCTATAAACATGATCAACTTCTATTAAGATTAAACTTAGTGTAATAGCCAAATGTTTTTCTTTCTATGTAACTTCCATCTGGAATAAATAGGGTAATTTATGTTTACAATTTATCCTGATATATTAATATATCTTTTATTTTTTTTTTTGTTTAAAAAAGCCACATAGTAAATCGCCAACATTTATAATTATATTGAAGAAAGATTCAACCATATCAAATCTAAATAAAAACTAAATTACTCACGGTCGCCATGATTACATCTGAACATAGGTTCTTCGAACTGTGCATTAGTGAGACATTTCAACACCTTCAGAAAGTAAGGCAGCAACTTATCCTGATGTTGCAACCCACTCTGTAGGAAGTACAAGCCGAGAGCAATGCTGGCTTCTTGGCTCCGTGACGTCACCACAAACGAAGAGCTTGCTTGTGGACAGAGCATAAAAAGAGTGTTCACCTGTAAAATTAACAATATTTTTGTTATGAAATTCTAACATGGTCATTAGGAACCAGTTACATAAACTACATAATAGTAAAAACATGTTTTGAAGTTAACTAGTGTAATGATACAAACAGTTCATTTTTCTTTTAATAAATTTATCAGGATCTCATTTAAAGTAAAAGTACTTGTCAAGACAACAAAAAAAAACTTTTCTCTGTTTACTCATATCTGTTTTTTATGTTTTATAATCACATCACATCATTTAATAACAAGACTGCTCTAAGTATGGTCTTCTAACCACCAAGGAGTTGTAAATCCAATCCTTTAGCATGCAATAAATTGGAGTTAAGACATCTGATTAATTAACAGCATAACATCTGATGATTAATTAACAGCTGATTATTAATTACTATAAAGGACTTATATACTTGTATTTATCTAAGGTATTTTCTTTCTGAATTGTATACATTAAAAACTCAGAGTTTTTTAAGAGTATCTACTACTCATACTACTACTCTCACCTTTTATAAGTCTTATATATAAGAATCATTTCCATAAATTGTATACAAGTGAAAATCACAATGTAAATGGAGGTATCCTCCCATAAAATACACTAAAAGGGGGTTTTTGCAGCTAAGTTTGATTAGATCTGGTTCACAAATAGTATATTACATATACCATGTACAAATATATATATACAGATTGCAAAGAAAATAATAAATGTTATTTTTTTGCAAGAATATGTTGTTTCTTCAAGTCATTAGTTTCAATGATATATTTTTATTATGACTAATTATTTTACTCTCTGAAGGTTGACTGTCAGTGAATGTTTTTGGTATTGTCTGTCTTTGTGTTGCAACCTTCTTATAAGGTTCAAAGGTTTATGCAAATAAAATAAAATGAACCACCTCATCACATATGGTTTTTCTACCATAACTATATATTCATTAAGTAGAATGAGAAATCATTATTATTATAACATTGACATCTTCAATTTTAATAGTGAGTGAAACTATAGATACCAAATATTATATGCATAAAAACAACTGCTTAATAGGTAATGTGTTTCACCTTGATGCAGTTTTATTAGCTCTGATACCAAATATATAAATTGTTTTATGTTTAAAACATAAAGTAACATTTTGACAATATTTAGAAGTCTTGTGTCATGATGAGATCATATACCTACTTGCGTATCAAGAATTGCAATATTTATTCAGCTATGAATTACTTTGCAAAATAGTGTACAGTATATATTATAACGCAATTATGGTAATACACAGTCGAGCAGTTTCGTAACGCAATAAACAGATAAATATTATTACAACACTACAATACCTTTTCCCATGGTGTAGGGCGGATACAAGACAAACATTTAGCCAAATGTTGCACCGTCTGCCTAAAGAAATCGTTTTCATCCATCTCTGATTTTATCTGGTATCCAAATACATTTTCTATTATAAAAATTGGGATACACAAAATTGACGACACTAAGAATTAATACCGTCGTATTAGATCGAATCGTATTTTTTGGACACTGAACAGTGAACTGAATTGGACTTCGATTTTGACAATTTTGACAATGACATATGTGACATTTTGTTCTGTCTATAGTTGTCACATCAAAATCATAGATAAATAATACCAAGTGTACTGAATAATCTCAGAAAAGAAACAGGCAATAAATTGTTTTCATTTATTGACTCATTGTTATTTGTTCAAACATTATAAATAAAGGAAATATCTAATAGTCAGTTAACCAGACGAATTAAAATATTCGTTTGCCAAATTTAAGATATGAGCAGTAAATAAAATTATTGATGGAGTTAATTAGTTACTTTCCTTATTTGAGATTAAAGTTATAAAAAATGAAACAAATATATAAAGGTGTTTAAAAATATCTATTGAGGCAATCTATTACAGTGTAATAGGCACTTTCAATGTTTTTTCTTAAGGCGTTGTTGGCCAGACAGCATTTTACCTTGCGTGATCTGAAAAAATAACGCCATAATTCATAATTTTATATGAGATGAAAAGTAGCATATTTTTATGCCATTATTTCTGGCATCTTTCCGTGATGTTCGCCTGGATAACTAACACCCTCTTACTTTAGCTAGCCGCGAAACAATTCGTTTTATATCAGCTGAAACCTTGAGAGCCAACAGTTTTTTTTCTCTGTTCTTTCTGGGTTGATAACGCATGCCTTTGATGTTGCTGATGTCCAGCGATGGTAACCACTTAACATCAAGTGGCTCAATTACGCGATCATCAGCTAAAGCAGTAAAAAGCTTCCAACATCAACGATTGTTATCTAACGATATCAATCTGTAACAAGATACAACATGCCAGGCTAAATACAATGTTTAAAAAAATAGTTACGCCCGAGCGGTGACTGCGCCTGAAGTTTATATTCACCTGACAAATCACTTACATATTATAGCGTTTTTTTTTTGACATAAACAACACCACGTCACCAACGCGTTGCCGGCCATGGAAAGAGAAAAGGAGGAAAAACAGAACTGGCACTCCTGGGGGACAGGCGAAACGTAGCATAGTCATTTAACGATTGATTTACTCTGGAGTGTCGCCAATCAGCCAGACCGTGGAAATCTTACCACCGCATGGAGATGGATACCTTTGGGATTAGACTAGGCAATATCCGAAACCTAGAGACCTCTAAAGGGGGACGTCAGTGCCTCGTTCGTTAACCAGTAGGCTGCACAGCTTGTAGATGAGACTCAGTTGGACTCAGTGGGTTAAAGATTATTATGGTATTAAGGTCCTTACACCCCGAAGACTAGTGTGTGTGCGTAACCTTTTCAGTTTACATTATTTTATTACCCTATTGTCCAGCCTGGCCTTGTCCTTCTCCTTTAGCATTACCGTCGACACCACCACTTGCTCCGGCGTTAAACCCAAAACCTGCTTGACCTGAGCGAAACAAAAGGGATTCACACTATAGATATATATACAATTTGAGCCATTGCATGAACTTTCTTATGTGAAGAAACACATTCCTCACACTATCTTTTGTAATTATTAAACAACATAATAAGGAATTTTAGGCCTTATTGGAGGGGCGTAGAATACAGTCCGCACAATCCTATGCCAGCAAGGTTTCTTAAGAGGCGACAGAAGCATGGCTTGCTTGGTAAGGTTTAGCATAACGATCATATCAAATTATTATTAAGTTATTAATATTATTACTGTTATTATTATCTTTTCGTGAAGCCCGACTAGCTGGCATCTTGCTTGAGTCAGTCAAACGATTCGTCGTATTCGGCTGGGAGTATGACGGTCAGTACTTATTCTTCTGCCTTCTTTCTCAACAAATTAGTGATGCCTTTGGTGTTTGTCTATCTTTGGTCAGTGACCAGTGATCATTACCACGTCACTTGACCGTTTCTCGGCCAGTTTATAACGTTTATTAACGGATCGCTCTAAAACTGAGCGGTTGCTGGCTTGCCACGTCCATAAACTGAGTGCGTCCCTTTTTTTGTCTTATGATAAAAAATAAATCTTTTTCTTTTCTTCTTTTCTTCAGTTACATAAAATATCACTGATAGTAACCTCCTACTCCTCCGCCGAAGCCACCACTCCCACCACCGCTACCACCAGCTCCACCTTCTCCTAGAAAATGTTAACACAAAAATCTCCATCATTTATTCACTGATGAAGACGGTAAATCAATTCGAACAATCACCGAAATAGTGAGGAAATATAACATGAAGGATCTTATTGTTTAGAAGTTAGATAAGAAGTGAAACAATCCAAATCATTAAAATATACTTAGATAGATAGTTAAATTTTTTGCCCACAATTAACATGAACCTACCTGTATCTAACTGATATATCGAGGTGAAATCTGTACATTGTTTTTTTTTTAATTTAATCCGCCTTTTTACAGATACAGCCTATTTTTTTGATTATTATCTCAGTCTGTTGAGACATTACGCGGAAACGACAAAACAGAATTAAATGATGCTTGTTATAATCACAGCTCGTATCCTAGGCATGTCACAAGGGATCTTGCATGCCAAAAAATAGATCTATGCACTATGGAGGATGTATTAAAAATAAAAACGAAAAAATGTCTTATTTATATTGTTGTATTTTTGTTTTTAAAACAAAAATGCATTTTAATTAATAAAGCAAGATTTCATATTTATTTTTAAGGTCTCTACTTAGGCATTTTTAGGTAAGTTTATTACTTAATGAATTATTATTATATCTTACCCCCACCTTGCCCTCCGGGGCCCTGTTGAAGTGACTGCAATAAAATACACATTGCTATAGAAAAATAATTATAAACACAAATAAACTACGTCAACTCCTAATTAGTATTTACAACATGTAGTAATATTTCATTCGCACTTATCTACTAATTTGAAGTATAGAACTTCCACAATGTTTATTATAAAGCTTAAATTGTGTGGTTTCGTAAGTCAGATGAAAATTTTGAATTAGGATACCTCATGGATTTACCACTCGCGTGTCTGATAGACTATCACTATATTCCTTGTCACTTATGTAATTAACTGTTATTACTTGTGTTATTGATTTATATTATACTTATAAAATTACCATATTAATACTTATAAAATTTTACTACGTATACTATTTATACATAATATTTATTATTATAAATTTTATTAGTAACTTAAACATATATTTGCTAGTTCTGATTATCAGGCGCTAGAACAAACATCGAAATGACGGAAGACTTCGACAAGATCGATATTGCAAGTCCTCTTACATTTTCCATTAAATATTATATTGGCAAATTAAGAAATATCTTAGGTACTTACGTCTCCAATCATCATAACAGTTATTAACAGAAGAAAAGTCAGCTTGTACATGTTGGTCTGAAAAAAAAATTAACAGATTTCAAAAACAGGTGGAGGTTCTCAATTGTTTTATTACATGAAATGTTGTTATATGGGTTATATGTATATAGGTTAATGTTATGGAAGATTCACTTACTTTTTAAATTATTTTACTAAGCAGTAGATTTCCACCGACGAAGTCGTAATAAACAAATGACCGTTGCACAAAACCTTTTATAGGTTCTCAATAAAACGATTTCCACCTTTTTACGTAAATCATCTGATGTCTATCGCGAAATGATGATCATCAAATAATAACCTGAAATTCAAATACATTAATGCTATTCACGTGGTGTCTGAATACATACATCCGTTACACCGGTTTGGCTGTAATTATAATGCAATATGTTAGCTTTATTAGATTATATGTATATTTTTGAAAATACTTTTTAATATTGAATCCGTTTAGATAGTTGTTCCGGTTTTGATTATTGCCTAAAATCATTATCAAGGAAATAGGAAATAAATTATAAATATTAATTTAAAAAATCAAATATTAATTTTCTAAATTATCCATGAATTAATTTATTTTTATATCACACTATGATATTTTTTTACTGCCTCGTTTCCGGCGCCATCTTATATTTGTACTTCCGGCGAAATGCTGGTGTGAGCGTTGGCGGAGGAAACTCAGCAGTCTCTTGCAGGCATCAAAATAGTGAACACTCCTAAATTGTAATCTTTGCTGTATTACGCTGGGTAAATTATAATATTGAAAAAGTGAAGGTAATAAAATTATTTGTAACAAAAGTCGTTTGGATTCTTGGCTGTTCTTCTTAAATATTTTTCAAATTCAATAACTGCTTATAAAACATCAGGGAAACATAAAATCATGCACTGCAATCGCGCATGTTGGTAACATATAATTGATTAAAAACTATATATTATTAGGGATAGTTAAAAAACAAATCGTCAGGACACTCCCATCGTTAACTGAGTCCACATAACTAGCACCACCTTTCATATATTAAAAAAATCAAAAACGGTACAGCCCTTAAGGTTATTAAATGTATGATTTATTGTACTACTGTGTGGATTCAACGTGGAATGTAATAAAAAAATAATAATAATAACACATACAAAAAATACAGTCTAATCAAGAACCTTCACCTTTTTTTTAAAATCGGTTAACAAATAAAAGCGAAGAATCGGTGCATTTATGTACGAGTTAAGTTTTATATATGCAACAATAATACAAAGGTTTAGTTTATATACAAACAGATATATAATCGTTTAACAATGGTTGTTGTTCGTTGAAAGATAAGAATCTTCACGGTTTGTCGCACGTATGTGTAAAATAAATAATATAGACATTAAATTGTAGCCTATAGCTTTATACACTAACTCAACAAAACTGCGAAATCGACGATTCTAGAAATATAAGTTTATCACGCTAGCATAATATAGTTAGTAATAGTTCCAAAAGATAAATTTACTTTAAAAATTAAAAACAGAACTCAATGTACCTAATCTTTATTTAAAAAAATTTTTGGTGTGTGAAAAATAATCTCGGTATTTTCATGCATATTTATTAGATAGATCAAATAAATAAAATTGGAATGTCTCGATGTAATATTAAAATAACCGCTTTTTACTAAATTCATATGCATGTGTATATGTATACACGGTACATATACCAACATATACATTTTCTACAATTTTTGTCCGCATGTTTGTTCCAGCTAATCTTTGGAATGACTGGACCAATTCTGACGGGACTTTCACTGGCTGTCTGTTACAGCTAATCTCTAAAATAGTTGGAACGATTTTGACGGGACTTTCACTGGCACATAGCTGATGTAATCAGAAGTAACTTAAACTGCTTTTATTTTAGAATTATAAGTTATCGTAAAGTCTGCAAACTGAACAATAACTTTTTTGTTAACTTGCACGCGGACGAAGTCCCAGGCACAGTTATTAATTAATAGAATAAAATGTCACGTATTAAAATACTTTCTTCATTCAGATTCACGTAGGAATATAACTTTCTAGGATACAAAAAAAGACGTAAATACACAATACAATTCTTTATTCTTTAGGTAATCTTGATATGATGTCCAGTAATTTTGATCGAACGATTTTTCCGGTTGAAGTCGTGGGAAGTTTGTCCAGGACAAACACATCCGAGAGTTCCTTGTTCTTAGACAGTTTATCTGTAATAAGACATTTTTATGTAAATATCCGATCAAACAGAGGTCATAGTAAATGGTCAACGTCACCCATGGATATCACCATCGAAATCTCTTACTAACACTGTTGTGTGATATGGGGCTTTAAGCAAGGTGGCTATGTGTGATGTGGTATTAAGGCGTGATAGCCATGTGGTGCAGTCATAGCGGAGTCGCTATACCGAGGAGTCGCCGAAGCGAAGAGATATAACAAATAATGCTTATGAGTATCTATCAGCCTTTCGTAGTCCACTGCTGCACATAGGCCTCCCCTAATCTGCGCCACTCCGACCGGTCTTGGGCCTTCTGAATCCAGCGGTTACCCGCTGTCTTCTTTATATCATCCGTCCACCTGGCCGGGGGTCGACCTGTGCTCCTTTTACCGAGGTGTGGTCCTTATGGGTAACTAACTCTTTATTTTGACGACCCGCGTGGTGTAATGGTCACCACGCCTGACTGCCCTTCGAAGGGTTCGATTCCCAGCGAGGCCGAAATTTAAATGATGAATTTAAATCTCTGGTCTCGGTCTGGGTGTGTATGTCTTTCTGTGTTGTCCATGGCACCCACGGGTTTCCTAGTGTGGGGCTATGTGTGTAGCGGCCTAATTAATTGAGACACCTGCAAAGGCACCTACTTCCTAAGTATTATATATTTATAATAATGGAGCACCAAAAAATATACCAAAATACCGAATAATCATTTTTTAATGGTTACCAAGCAACGATATAACAAAATGCTTATCTTAATCCAACCTCCTTATGTAGGTAGGTGCATATCTTACAATAAGCAGTTTCCTTCATCAAATTATCTATCCCTTTTGAAGGCAGTTTTCCTTTTTTGTTAAAAGATTGTTTATTTATTACAACAAGTATTGATACTGACTGGCAACGAGTTGTTTGATCTCTTGCGCGCTGACAGTACATCGTTCGCGTGTCACGACACATGCGACTGGACGTTGTCCGTGCTGAGGGTCAGGGATACCGCACACACACACCTCACGCACCGCTGGATGACCGTGAATCACCTCTTCTAACTCCGCTGGTAGTATCTGTTAAACAATATGTTTAGAGCCTGATATTTACGATGTTGGAGTCTTCAAGAGGAGAGTGAATAGGTTTTTTCTAAGTTAGTGCGTCCACCATCCTAGGCATCATCACCACTTAACATCAGGTGGGTTGACGTCAAACACTAACTTATGGAAGGTAAAAATAAAAAATCTATGGTACCAGGTGCTGAACTTCAGCTGTTATTAATGTCTTCGAGTCGGATTAGGTGACAACTCACGCAAAATAAGTTCCATTTGTTGCGACAATGACAATTAGTTTCTTTTCGTCACGACCCCTTTGACATGTAAAACAGTGAATAGGCTAAGTTAATGTGCTTTACAAGTCCAGAGTGAATTGGGTTCTACTAAGTTACTGTATCACCGCTTACGTGGGACTTGTAGTATATAAAATACACTTATAATTATGATAACAATATGACAAGAATATCTCCTTGTTTGACATAATGTGCCCACAGATTCTTAGGGTAAAAAGTTACTTCTTACTAAGAATGAAAGCGTTCATTGCCCAGCGTTTTACGTCGATCCTAAATGATTACTGAGTTAAGCAACTACACGGTCAGTAACAGAATGAGTGACCGCTGTGGCCAAAAAGTTCTTGAGCGTTTCTGTAGCTTTGGAGGGCACGTTAAGGTACAGTCGTTAAGCCACCTCGGAGGATTTCGGAAGGCAAAAACATCTGACACTTGGATTGACCAATCCGCAATGGAGCAGCGTGGTGGAGTATGCTCTAGGCTCGATGAGGAGAGACCCGCTGTACGAGGCCAATAATGGGTAATACTTACGAAAGATCAAGATACGTACATGATAATTTTTAAACTTAATAAGACCTGTTAGACGATCCACATAGTAAAAATTATCATTCTCATCGAAATACAACAGGTCACCAGTTTTGTAGAAACCATCTTGAGTAAATGTTCTTTTTGTTTCCTCAGGATCATTATAATATTCCTGAAAACAAATTAAACATGTACACATGTACATAATTCTTCTGTTCACGTGGATCAATGAACTCCTAAAAGTTAGACCTATTTCAATTATTTTTTGTATGTTTAAACGGATTCGAAAATAGTTTAGATTCACAATTCAATCCAACAGAAAAAGGTCTTAAAGATGCATATCATCTGTAGAATCCGACAATACTTCTATATTACACACAAAGTAGAATTATTTGATTGAATTTACTGCACTGATCGTTGCTTTAAATTAGCTATTTTACATACTAACTAGAATTGAATTGTAACGGTCTTCGAAATATCGCATAAGAATAAACTATCGGCAACCCATTTACGACTATACTCAATGGTGTTTAATTTTGTAGCATAGCAAATCCTAATGTTCACAATAGATACTACAAATAATTTTGCCATATGTATACATAACATTCACGGAAGTGGAAACCCTATAATTAACGTTCGGAGTTCCGTGATAACACAGCATATTAACCTTCATGAAACAATTATGCCACTTTTTATAAAAACCCTTTTTTTTTCCGAGGGGGAAATCTTCAAAAGATACCCAACGGGTGATGTGGAATTTGTACCCACTAAAACCCCCTCGGTGGCAGTCCGACGCATATGGGAAGGCTCCGGGATCTCCAAGGAACACACCGGTGCTTTTTGCGCAACTTTGCGCAGAGGCAATATCGTAACCAATGAGGTTAATCCGAGGTGCGATTATTGCTAGTTGCTAGTTGTTTATAAAAACCCTAGACAATATTTGTGTCATGATTTATAGGAATTTAATTTGTTACTTGTTCGTAGTTATTAACAATTTTAATCTACGGTTCCTTTTATGAATGTCTCAGTTGAATTGAATGGGGCATTAATCGAGATGGCGCTGTTGGAATCGACGGAAACAATGAGAACTACTGACGAGAAAAGGGTTCAATTTTGTTGCAATTGGATCTAAACTATTGTCTCCGGTCTCGCTGTGTTTCAGTCTGTTAACTCAGTAATTTGTTATTTATCATGTTGATACGTTTATTTAGTTTGGGACAAACATTTGAATGTCCAAATGAAGAAGTATTTTTGTGGCATAGCTTTCATTATAACTGTGTCTTTCACTAGGAAATATCGATTAGAAATCTGCTACACTTTTAATTTTTATCAACAAGAATCTCAACAAGAATGACATCGCTATATTACCTCTTAATAATATGGATATTTGTTAACGTTTTTAAAAGGTTATTATGCCCGACCATTGCTGTAAAATGTATTGCAATGTGAATATTCTGTTTTTTAAATCAATTTTTTTGTTTCGAACAGTGGCGAAACTAGAACTCTATTGAATTTGAGAATAGAAAACGAATAAATTGATAGAACAAGTTTGCAAAGAAGTGATTCAATAAAATTCAATACTAGCCTTTGCCACTGCTACGTCGCCACACAAATTATACATCGCTCATTTGGAATAACATTGACACTAAAGATGATTCCTAACTGCTCTTACAGCTAATGAATATTACATATATACAATATATTATATATTTTTTTTTATTTCACTTCTAACTTTTGGTTTAATTAGGTCAGCTTTACATTTTTTGCACTTATGTCATTGTTGCTCCAAATGAGCGACATAGCCTTTTAATGGTAGAATAAATTATGGCATCGTAAGAGTAGCAACAGTTTTATTATCTTGTAAGAAGAGTTAATAATGACCTTTGAAAGTTGGCGAAACCGCACGTCAAACAATAAGTACCTACTGAAATTGTTTTAAACTACAGGAAGTAGGTTACTTACAGAAAACATAACTCCTTTAACTAAACACTCTCCTGGAGTATTCGGTTCTGTTATTTCCTTTTCAGTTTCTGGATTTATAAGCTGTAAAATTAAATAAATAAACTATTTAACAAACACTCATCAATTCATCATATGAGTTTGGTTATATAGGATAATACGAAAGTTTGAATTTAGTAGTTGTTTTAACTCTTGCCAAACCCTTAATTTCGCGGACGAAATAACGGACACAACTCGTATTAATAAGTATGTACATTATGTTTTTGTAAAGCGCGTCTGACAACCTACCTCCCTTTTAAATCAGCGGCCAACTAGTGTTAGTGAGTTATTGGTAAAATAGTTACCTTAACATGGTAAACAGGTATACGACGTCCACAAGAACCCTCGGGACCTTTCAAATTGGGAGCTAAACACGGACCTATAGTTTCTGTCATTCCATACACATCCATGAGGACTGCATCTGGGTGAAGTAAAGACTGTAAAATATTAATTATATTATTGTTACACCCCAATTATTTATACTCCTCCATATCAGACTTTTTATGACACATTCAAATAAAGATATTTGTTCCAATAGTCATTATTTATCGTACTCTCAGTTTCATAAAACAGGAATTATGCAGCAGTTTGCCGAAAATGAAGCTCCTGCCTCAGGCTCAACAGTGGATATTTGTACAACACAAAATAATAGACTTTCTGTATAAAAACTTTATAAAATGAGCGCAGAAACTAATTTTGTTTCCCAATCACTGTTATTCAATAAACATCCTGCTGCATGCCGATGCGAAAGACACTTGTTGTACACCACAACAGAAAATTACACGAACGCAAAACAAATACAATCCTTACCGATTTCTTCCAGACAATCCAGTAAAGACAAAAAACAATAGGACATAAAGCAAGAAACTAAACTTATACAAACAAGAATCCTACGTATCAATTCTACAGAACCGACGGCGGAGAGATAAATAAAGTAGCATCATTAATTTTAACAAAATTAAAAAAACACAACAACAGAAATAATACACAAGAGAAAAAAAACAAAATAATGAGCGGCCGCATAACGATTTCTCGTACTACATGAAAAAGATAAATAAAGTAGCATCATTAATTTGAAATTAAATGAAAGTGAAATCATATCTTACCCGAAAGTGTGCCAATATTTCCGGATATATCTTGGTGCCAGTGAGAGATAGAACACGGAAACATGTCAGATCCACGTCATCTTTGCGGCTGATGAGCGATGTAATTAAAGATGGACTAAACAGAGCACTTACAGGCTGTAAAATGAGACATATTATTACTTTATAGTCCAAGAATCCGTGAACGGTAGACTTACGTTATTTTATAAAAGCTGAAAGTTTCTATAATTAAACTCCGCGCTCTCACATTTTGCCCACTCCAATGCGTCTGGCAGGATAATAGAACCTTCGAAAATGTCTGGCTACTAAAGAAATGTCGATTTAAAAGTTCCCCAACAAATATATATTAACTAGATGAACCAGCAAACGTTGTTTTGCCATATAAACGGTTATAGTGTGTTAACCTTAAAAGCTAGACATATGCTG
>DWJN01002041.1:0-16174 GCA_018248895.1 Carystus phorcus | reverse complement strand
CGTTCCCCCCCCCAACCCGGGTCACCTTTTCACTTTTTCCCCCTCGTATACTAAAAAAAAAAAAAAAAAGGTCTACTAGTGTGGTATATATCGTCTGCTCATTGGTGAGATAGTAATATAAAAAATATTTTAACGTCTGCAAAAAGTCATACGAACACCAAACCTATGAAGAATGTTAAAATCAAACAAATTATTAAAAGTAATAATGCGATGACAAAGCTAATAGGCGACATCAAAGGAGAGGGTTACTCTTTGGTAATAACGACGAGAAAATTTATACAATAACAATGTTAAGAAAAGATACAATTCAGGGGGTGAAACTCAAATATAAGCGATATTATGTCGCTGTGTACAGAGAGGGCGAACAACGAGTCGAGCTTGACTGCTTGAGTCAACAAAAGTTCCAATAAAAACTACTCAGAATGAGACCATCGTGGGACGACAGCGCAAACACTCCTTAACGTCACTTCTGCAATCTCTATTACCCTTAAATTAAATAAAAAAGCTCCTAGTAATTTAGACCAATCTGTCAAATGAAGAGTGGTTAGCAAAGAGAGGGGAGCGGATTAGTGTTCCGTGTGATTATGTGATATGATTTAGGGGAGCCGATATCAGGAGACAGCTCACATGAATGAAAACTTAAGATAATAACAGTGCACGATAAACGACTCTTAAATATATTGCAATGTAAATATTCTCTTTTATAAATGAACTCTTTAGTTTTGTGATAGTGGAAGCAGTGGCGAACCTAGTATTGAATAATCTGTGGTATCTAATTTGAAAATAGAAAATAATGAATTTATAGAAACATATTTGAGAAGAAAGGTCGCAGATCAAAATTTCTCCGCTGATATATGAGATATATCGCCATAGTATAAACACAGAGACTTATTTAGTAGTAGGTGCTCAACCAGTAATTTATAACAATTACAATATTTGAAGTTAGTGTGTGATATTATTATATTTTGGTCATTAGTAAGATAGCATTCAACGTTTAGATCATATCGATTTTAAAGGCGCTTTTTATCGTCGGTGTTTCTTTGTAGCCTATTCCACTATCTGTTTAGTCTAGACTAAGTCTTAATACGCTTAGGTTTTGAGTTCTGATTTCTTTAAAAATATATATCTACTTTCGCCATACGACTTTTATCAGATAACTGAACTAAAAATATCATAGGAATGGATAAACATACCTATATCTGACATACATTTATCTAATGTTACGGCGGAGATCAAACTAAACAATTAATCTATGTTTTTTTGCAGATAACAAAGGTCGATTATTTATGATATATTATACTTTGTTAACACTATTGTAGTATAATAATGTTGATGAAAAATATGATTTCATTAATACATATCTATTATTAGACAGCAATAAGGTAATGTTTATTTGTTAATTTTTAATAGGTGAAAACACACACAAAATTACAGTTTTTATTACAAATTTTGTTATTCTTCTAACTATAGGTACGTACTACAAATAAGTATATATTTAAATAATCGTCACGACTGTGTTAATAAATATTATACGGCCTATGTTCCAAAAACCATTCTCAGTCATCCCAAATCTTTCGCCCTTTCCCCTGTCGTGAGAATACACGAAAGCCGAGCCCTCAATCTCAATCGAACTATTGCGGTAATCCGGCATAATTTAAATGGGGCGTGGTTCATTTACTATGCCTCTACTAAATTCTTCCGCCAACGGATCTGCTATACAGGACAGTATATGTGCAAGTCCATCCGTAGAGGCTTTCAGTTAGTCATCAATATTTAATGAGATTCGGACTGCGGTCGATCTAACTGTCAATGGACTCGGCTCCAACGCTTCACGTCCGTAGAAGCGTCAACGACATTCACGTTTATTTTTCAAATCCATTCCGCAGTATTCATAAGTATAGACTTATTTTTAATACTATACTTTAAGCCAAGGTTTATTTTAGTTTAGTTTTTTGTTTAGTCCATGGTCTAATAGAAGTTAAAATCGGTCCTATAGCTAGTCCACGTTTTGTAATAAGGGCGATTATGAAGAGATTGTGAACATATACGACTAATCCAAGTATCTTTAATGCCTCATTTTGTCTTTTTTAATGCAAATTTTCTTTTCATTTGCACTGTTTCTATTAGAAAATATAAAAGTAATAAAAAATAATAATGATTTAGTTCCATAGTTACGCTCGTCGCTTACATAGTATACGCGAAAACGGATCATTTTACGATCAACGATCTTAAAGTGAATGTAGATCAAGCAATAAAGGATCTAGCGGCCTAACATCAAGGAATCAAATTAGTACGCCCTCTTAGATCTACGCAAGAATTCAATTACAAGCCCATTAAAGGAGCATTTTAAGAGCGCCTTACAGTCGTTTCTGATTAATTTAATTGAAGAACATGGGCTACCTGCCTGCGCGTTAGAATATGATGCTTTATCACGAGGAATGTGCCTCGTAAACCGGACTCGGGATGAAGTAATGTGTTTATTTTAAAAGCACGGTTAAAAGGCATAAAGCTGATCTCATAATTTCCATTACATTAACGGAGGCATTATCCCATCTTGGGGTCCACCGTTCCAATTTCGCTTCGGTCAACGGGATATGTTAAAGAGGACATTATAATAATTAGATTGTTATCAGATGTTATTATATGAATTTTACAAAATTATAAGAGCGAACGACGGAGATAAGTCGGCGATATCGTGACGGTAGGCCCGAACATAGATTAGGTACGGAATAGCCGGCGGCTCTAAATTCTGTTCCTTTAGAGGCACGCTACAACAAATCGATAACCAGTCATTATAATGATTGGTCTGTAAACGCCACTCTTGTTCACTTTTTGATGCTTGACGTACAGAAGTCGTATTTTAATTTGAACGGGCATGTATCATGCGTGATCAATTGAGTGAACCATTGCCTACCATTTTAAACAATCACTATTTGCGAGAAAATTACATATCTCTAGAAGAATGAGAACGCTGTAAGCGCTGCTATGGGAATGAATATTGGGATTAGATGAGTAAGATGGTAGCTGGCTTCTAAGTTAGATGTTTCCATCGATCTGTTTACTTAGTTATTTTGAAAGATTTTTAGTTAATTTGTTATTACACACTAAGTTTACACTTATAGTTTATTTTGATTGAAGTTGTCTCAATTGTTAGCTTATTAAGATTAACCCTCTTAGTATTAGGTGCGACACTTCTTGTTATGATATTAATAGAATCTCATGTCTTCTTCTTATACCTACTGCTCTATTTTTCATATCAATAACAATTATTTCGATATATGGCAAACATTAAATAAAACATAATATCAAGTCGATGTTTTCAAAATGCTTTAACAATTTTTTTTTCAACAATCGTTTGGTCAATTAGCCTCAAAACCGACTTCAATTAAATACGCCGAAGTATTGCGGAAGTCATACGCATCGAGTGAATGCGTATTACTCGGGATAACTTCTCGTCAGATGTCGCTCAAATTTATATAGCATCATAAGACAAAACCAGTTTTCGATTTTTATTTTCAGTCATCAAAATCGGTACAAAAAATAAAAAGTTATTAAGTAATATACATAAAAAATACAGCGAAAGCCTCCCTTTTTGAAGCCGGTTAAAAATGAACAATGTTCTCGTAAAACTATTGTGAAACGTACATCCATTTAGAAGCGTGGTTAAAGGCAAACACATTTCATAGTGTCGGATGGTGTCTTGCTGTAGTTACTAACGCTCTCACTGGCTTGAATAACATTATTTAGGTACTCTTCAATGCCCTGTAGCGTTCCGTATAAATCGTGAATATATGACTCCTTTCCTTTGGCTTCGAAAAACATGATTGCATTCGAAAATTAATAAATATCTTTACTTTATCTCATTTAACGTAACTTCGTCTTCCTTGTCAGTCACTGAAGAATATTAAAAGGGAAAACCGAGCGGATATCAGTGCATTGGTTAGAGATAGACTATGGTTGTACTTCTATGTGATATTCTGAGAACTTATTTTTTCTCACAAAAAATGAGGTATTAAAGACATTTAATGAATGTATATAAATGCTCTTGGCGGATGTTAACCTGAAATATGATATCTGTATATCTACAAAAATTCACAACATAAAATTTTATCACGTTATAAAAATATCGGCATACAAAAGTGCAAATAATTGAGATCATATATGAAGACAACAGATCATCAACGATTAAATTATTTATAGCGTTAAAGGTCATGATAATAAAAAGCTGTTTAATGTACTTACTATTAAAAAAGTACGTGACATGTTTGGAAAATGAAAAATACATATCTCAATATCATATTTACGTTTACAGTTTTAGCAACAAAACTTAATATTTTTTAACTGTATTATACCCGTAGAAATAAAGACGAAATATATAAACTTAGAATAAGCTAAGATAACAATAACATTGGAATATATTAAAACAGGAAGAAAGAACAATTATGAAATTAAAGATAAAAAAATATTAAAAATAGAAGTGGAAAACATTTTCGACCAAGTGCTATACATTCAAATGCAAGAACGACATGTGTATTCAAGTCATTTGAAAAAAATTGCTAAACATATTTGATGTTATGATTTCAAATCTTTGGCAACTACATTCTGCAGCAATATATTGGGAAAAACTTAATGTCCATATCAACCAGTCTCGTAAATATTATTCATATCTGGATTCAATGTAGTACTAAAATTTCTGACCAACCCCCAGATCAAACCATTGAAATACCCGAATTGAGAATTTCACGCGTTAAAAATTCAATTCGTCAGGAAGTTTATCTCCATGGGGATACCCAATAGGGATAGTATGGGGATAGTTTTCGTTGTGTACATACAGTCAACCTGTCTATTGTTAGGTCATTAGAGATGCATGGAACGCGAACCCCTGAGTGCTTGATAAATATCAATCCAACGAGCACTCGGGCCAACAATTAATGGTTATTTAACGCAATTCAATTCAATTGTCGTCAGGTGAATTGCCTCGATAATACACATGGACTAATTTCCTGTTGTTAATAACCATACGGTCACTTCATTTATTGCATTTGTTTCCCGACTATCTCGCCATATACTTGGTAAAGACAATTCAACGTTAATTATGCTACATGTACATTTGGCCAAATAGTAAACGTATCATTGATACAAATTCGTTTTATAAAAATGTCCCTGGCTAATTGATTGATCGATTCTTGTAAGTACCGTTATCACGATGTTTGAAGGACATACTGTAATATATATGTATTTGTGCAAGACTTACAAAATTCGTCTTCCCTGAAATAAAAAATAAATACCTCGTTGGCATTGTTATATTTACAGTTGCCAAAGTATTTGATCGGCCAGAAAAAAATATTGATTTACTAATATGGCTAATTAGTTGGCAAGTTCCTAACCTCACCTAATCTATGATGTTTAAATGATTTAACAGCTGATTTTTTTCGCTAACCGGATTTAATGATTTCAAACCAAATAATGTTTCAAAATAAAATAACTCACGCGAATACGAAACCTCGACTGTTCCTCTGTTCCGTACATAGTGAACAAATTAAATGAAAAGGCGTCGAGTAATCGATAGCGACTAACACAATTTAAGCGTGCGCGAAAACGCAATCGAGCACGACGCTGCAATTTGAGATCCATGTACCATCTTAAATTATCGACAAGTTTAATAACAAGCGTAAAAGCAATAGCCGTAATCGCTGTAAATTAATTACTGTACTAGATCCAAGCTGACGGAGGAAACTATGAAAGTAACGTCGTCCATTGGAGCGGAGCGTATAGTTTCTGAATCGTGACTGAGAAGGTCAACAGAAGTACTCAACCACGCTTATCCAGAGAATTTTGAGGATGAATTAGTATTTTGGGCATCATATGCCTTAGTGTCTCATCTTTTTGATGTCACGGATCCTTTATTATTCAATATAACTGAAGAAGTCGATAGAGTTACTTGAAATTTTTAAACATTTGTTTAATCGATTGTTTTTTATATACTGTGCAATTTGAGTTTCTATAATAATGGGGAAGGCCCAACGTTTTTGATTAACATATACCTACTTACAAGATTTTGGTATGATTGCTAATTTTAATAGCATATTTATTGTAGCAACAAAGGGTAGAGGCCGTAGTAGACGGAGCTATACAGAGCTACAATATTCTTTGTTGTAAAACTAGTTTGCCTAGAACGGGAAAGACCGCTTAGATTAACATACAAAAATTTGCAATACCTCCCGCTAGTATCTAAACATACCTTTGAAATCACGAATGGTTTTAATATACAAACGTAAAAGGTAAAAACGGGCAAAGCTAAAACACCTGCTAACATAAACCTCACCCCTGCGAATCAGGCTAAAATGTGTACAACGGAGTTGCGGAGTTTGACTTATAAATAACATTTAGCGGGCGGGTCCAGCCTCGGATTATGAGGTCGGAGGACTCAATTAAACTGCGCTACCGGACCCGGGTTTTATTGTGGACTCGCCGTGACCTCCCTCCGGATTTCCAGATAAATGGGCCCAAATTACGTTCGCGCAATATTCCGCCGAATAATGGTAATGATTCTACCGCATTGGGGCGTGACGACGCCATATGCAAATTGAAATTTTTATTTCGGTGCGATACGTTCACATTTTAGTAAGATAATCAATTTCGATATGTCATTTTAACCACGACTTTACGCAGAATTTATCATACTCGTTGTAATAGAGTGCTGTTACATTAAAATCGTATGGAAGATTTATTTACGGAATTATTAAAGATTATAATAAAACTTACTGATTCGATAGATGTCATCCTGGACCGTAAAAAAGTCTATTGGATCGAATTGAGCATCTAGATCATAGCAATTCAGGCACACACGAACAGAATATTCAATGATAAGAAAGCCAGAGATCAAACTCAAGCTAAGATAAACTATTTTAACTGATGTAAGACATATTGTTAATATGTTTTGGCTACTTATAACCGTAACAATACACGAACTAAAGCCACAGTTTATCGCTCTGCTAAATTGATTAAGCTGCAATGATTTCGCTAAACATTGGACGCGACAGCAAACTATGGCAAGTACTCAGTTTTCGTTAGTGAAAGAGCGAAATATGTTACAGCGATAACTAAGGGAAGAGCTAACTAAATTAATAAAATTACAATGATTCTTCGTCATATGAATTAAAGAATTTCATTAAAATACGACATAGCAACAAACATATTAAAACTGTAGCCAACGATTATAATTAATAAAAAAAAAACTATAATGAGGCCACAATAATGTACATTAAATTTTTTTTGGACATTTTAATTTTAATTGGGTTTTGTATTTATACACATAACAAAATTCATGTACATAACATTTGCAATTTACGTCAGTTTTCGTTATATACTCGTGGGATACTGTGTATCCCGAAAAATACATTTAGTTTCATGGAATAAGGAATAAAAATTCTTAAGAGGTTTTTGTTTAAATATCGATATAATATGTTTGATCGTTATGGAAGTTATTGGCAAAAATTAAAAATACTTCTAACTTCCAAAGCTATTATATCCGACATCAAAATGATGAAAACTTTATGACGCCTAACCAAAATGAATAGCAACATTTTAATGCGGGTAAGATTTTTAAACGCAACGATGTCACCCAGACCTAAATGTTACTAGGTAGTAATAATAAGAAAATCACATTAAAAATATATTTATTCCATTCAATTGCAATTACCGTGCGTTGTTTAATTTTGATAAGGCTATTTAGTACTATACCTACGGAATGGTGCTAAGGCAGTTTGAGTTTGCATAACTTCGACCAATACCCCCATATCATAACGCTATTAAGTATTAACTGCATTTGCAAAGCTGAATGCTCAATTGAATGCGTTCAATTAGACGTAAAATCGATGTGGGATTGCACACATCTGTAGGTACATAAACGTTATGGTTTTCCCATGGTCGAACTATGGTGACTAAGTTATGAGTGTGTGTGCACTTCGTATATAATATGTTATTACTTATTACGTTAGTAGGTAGTTAGCTAGCTACGTTGCCATATAAATTATTGTTCGCAATATTTTTGATTGCTACTCCTCTACTATTCATCTTAGCATGATGTTATATATCCTATAGCCTTCATTAATAAATGGATTACCTTACACTAAAAGAATTTTTCAAATCGGTCCAGTAGTTACTAAGATTAGTGCGTTCAAACAAACAAACTCTTCAGCTTTATATTATTAAGTATAGATTTAATCCCAATTAGCTAAGACATGAAAAAGTCTAAATCTCTTGAGGAATTTATTTATTATATTATTATAACTGACTATAATAATTATAAAAATAAAAAATCTCGTGTAATAAAAGCTTTTTTTAATTTTCTTAAAATGCTTAGTACGTAGATCTGATCCCATTACACATTTATTATAAATATAATTTATTAGGCTATAAGTATCTTGATACAGTCTAAGCAACGAAAGCCAAAAGATGAAGAGAAACGGTGGATACCGAACGCCATCATCAAAGTATGTAGACGTAATGCAATTAACCGTACAATTAACGAAGTATTTTCCCATCAATGTCACAAGTATGGCAGTTGAGACGTTTATGATACTACAACTAGTTTCACAGTTTTTAAATTACAAAGTGATTAAATGAATTGAGTCCATGACACATTAATGCAATGTCGCGACCACTGGGTTTCGATACTGTTGTTTAATTTTATACTCTCACAAAAACTTTTATCGATCGAGTTTTCGTAGTATGTGAATAATTAGAACGTAAATATCCCATATCATAAAAGTTTAAACCATTATGTGTAGTTAATTTTAAGTTGATACAGCGGGCTTGTTGTACAAAGACGTCGTTAATCAGAACCTTAATTACTACGAGTCCATAAAAATTAAGAGACTTGGTTTTGTTCTTTTTAATCATTAAAATGCGTCAAGGCATCGGAAATCATTGAGAAGTAACGTGAAGATCGCTTATTTTGTCTTCAAGTCTAGTGCCTCATTAGAAGACTTTTTTAAATGAGAATTTCATGTCTCGCGTTAATATATTCTGTCTACCGTCGTCCTAGGTAAACGACAAACGCGACAATGCGACGCAACGCGACAATGCGACGCACGCGACAAAGCGACGCAACGTGATGCGATTCTTCCCGACGCGAAAATATCAAATAGTCGTTGCATGCATTTGTGTTCTGCGTTGTCGCCTAAATCAGTATAGTTGGTGATATAGTCGTATTGTGTCGCAATACATCGCGTCGCGTCGCCTCATGTCGCTGACCTAGGACAACGGATAAGTAATGCTACCTACCCACAATAACAGCGATGAAACCTTTGTATACCTACATTTTTATATAACTTCTTAGATAAAGATTGAATAGTTGATGGTATAAGGTCATGGTGGTTCATAGATATAAATAATACGAAAAATGCAACTTGGGTCAATATTCTAGATTGACAAAAAAATAGAAAAGCGTATAATATCTGAATTTAAAACGTTCGGTTGAAATGTCAATTTTGGCCTGCAACATATACTTATCATGTTTCGAATCATCTCGTTTTTTTAGTTTTTGTAAAAAAATATAAGTTAGTCAATGTGTTAAAACTAATTTGTTTTTGCAAATAAGTGATGTTTGCGATTTTCAGGACAGGTATTATTATTCTTAATAGTGTAATTTTTCGATCATTTAAGTATTTGTGAATTTTCGTAAAAATATGAAATAAAAATTTTATACTTAAGTAATAAAATACCTATATAAAACTAATATTTTTATAAAGATTATTGAAAAAACTCGGATGAGATTTTTAAATCGCGGTGATGTACCGAAAATCTCGTTAAATCGCCAGTTACATTTTTCCTTGGTCTAAAATGATTTAGTACTATTCTACTTAAAAAAATGTATGAAGACAATAGTTGCGTTGAACTAAATATTGTTTAAATGATATTTTTATGACGTCCATCATACATCCGTGAACAGAAGGATAAAGTGGGAATACATACTCGAACATCGGGATTGAAAACAAATCCATTGATACGGCTGAAAGCTAGTCGCAAAATTTTATATTTTACTGTAAATCAATGCGTGTCATTCCTGTCCACATTTTTAGGAATCTAAATTCCCATCTTCATTTCTATTAAAATTTATACGTAAACAGACTCGATGGATTTTATAGAAAACGAGTTGTTTTACGTAGAGAAGTATGTTTTAAATATGTAGTTTATAAGAAAAATATATGGTAATAAAAGTGGACTATATAGCAAAGATATATGGTAGTATAAAATAAACGGAGTAAAAAAATAAAATATACGGCAGCATAATTGTTGTAAATAGACAAGAAAGTTTAATAACTTATTTTTGAATAATAACAGCAATAAAAAATCTTTTATTGCTTTAATAAGCTCAAAACATTATAAAATAATATAAAATGAATGGTTTTATTTTAAGCTTTTATACAGTTGGTATATTAATCTCCATTTAATGGAAGTAGTAAAAAAATAAAAAAGTAACCTAACTTCTTTATTGATTCGTGACTTTTATTATGCAAGATAACAGCAAAAAATTCATGAACATTCTTCTTTGTACTCAAGAAAACGTTCTGATGTATCAGATGTTAATTGACAACACTTTGTCGCGGTTCAAATGACGCTATTCAAGTTGACATTTAGCTGACAAAGTATTAAAAGTTGTATTCCTAATCCCTTAGTTACTCACCAACCTCTATAAAAGGAAATCAATATAGGGTTGTAGTAATTGAATTATTATTGTTGATTAATGCACCTTTTTTATCTCAAAAATATAATTACGGTTTATGGAATTGTGTTTAGATTCTTTTTACTATCATAACTATTTTATATACATAAAAATCAATGTTTGCTTGTTTTTTTTGTCCTACAAGGACTCTAAAATAGAAGGAGATAACCACTGACGTCTGAGCAACTTTATTCAGAATTCTCTGTAGAAGATTTGGGTATCAAAATTATATCGATAGGATACATGGTTCATACCTACTGTCTTTTCTTTATTTTTTTAATATGCGTAGCGACATTCGCTGAGTATAGTTAGTTAATAATAATTCTTTAATATCACAATTTGTAATGTAATTAATAAATTGTATTAGTAACAGGGCTGCTAACTTCAACGACCTTATTACAAAACGTGGACTAGCTAAGTACCGGTTTAAACTTCTATTATACCATGGACTAAACAAAAAAACTAAACTAAAATAAACCTTGGTTTAAAGTATTGTATAGGTATTAAAGATATGCCTTGACTTAAGACTTGATAATCTTGGTTTAGACCTTATTTTGTAATAAGGCGGTATAGGTTTTAAAATGAAACATTGTTTTATACAGCGATAAGCCACCTTTGGCAAGGGCGCAGGGACAGGTGACTCAAATGTCAAGAGATAATAACAAAAAGCTATAATTTATATTCTGGACACATTAACTTTATTATAGTTTCATTACGGCTACATTTCTAGATCGTTCTCGAAACATCTTTATAGGACACAGAATAAGAGCCATTATTGATTGAATTGTGACTTTGAGATACAATATTTGTAGTACATCAGTAGTTGTAAATGTATGGTTAAAGCTAATTGTGTCGGTAATTACAAAAACAGATAATTAACAGTTAACTAGGCATTTATTACGCTATTTTTTGTGATAAAGATAAACAATTTCGTTTCCTAATTCAGGTAATTCCAGTAGACGGTTTTACGCATACTTCATTAGTAACGTACTTTTGACGTTGTAATAAAATTACATTTATAATAGTAATATTTCGTTTTCAATTATAAATATCGAAATAAATACATTAACAAAAATAATAATAGAGTCGTTAAAAAAACAGTCAAAGTTTTTTGTAACACTCTATTTACAGATCCACACTAAATATTAAACATTTTATATCTTGGGAAGCCTTTATACCTTTATCAAATTTATCCTAAGTCTTTGTCCATAATTATATTATAAATATTCCAATTATCAATTGAATCAATTCAGTGTTTTTTGCTTGATGTCCAAACAGACCAGATGATCATCCAAATAATGATTGATATGTATATCTAAAATTTCTACCTACACGAGGTAAAATTTACACAAATACCTATCCAATGAGCAAAATCGCTTTATTTTTTATTACACTTTTATTATTAGAACATATCGATTGATAACGAGCAATAGAGCGTTTTTAATATACTTTAGAAGTCGCTTAAAATACTGAGACAGCTGAATTTACAATGTTTGGAATCACATAATTTCATGCAGAATCAATCTCTTAATCTTCTCACTGATTCTTGACTTGCAGAAATGTCGTAATGTTATACTGCCTTAGACAAACACGATCTGAAATCGATATCTGGTTCATTTGAAACAGGGAACATGATACACTCCGTATTTGTATACTAACGTGTATAGTCAGAAATGGCAACGCTTTGAATGAACCTCAATCCTGTAAGTATCGGGTACCAAAATATCAACATGTTTGTTAGCAACTATGTTATTAGTGTCTTAACACATACACAGTAATACGACAAAATGTCGCACCACGATATGGGAGAGCGATTTTGTATGGAAATGCAGTTTCCTTAAAACGGACGACACGACACGTATCAGTCGCTGCGACATTTTGTCGCAACGCTATCGTGTAGGTATTATAGACGTAAGATTAGCACAAATTTTTCGATATTTAAAGTTAAAACAATATTAGTTTGTGCTGTAATTTTATTGAGATATCATAAGAGCAGATTTACTCTTCTAAATTATAGGTACAAGAACAACTAGGAATAGGTAATTTTAAAAATATGAATCCTAATAATAATTTACATTTGCTTCTCTATAGTTGTTTGAAGATCGAATTCTGATCTTTGAACGGCGATCAGGATCTAAGGGTACAGATAGTTATAGTTACGGCGTATATAGTTTAAATACGTAAGCAGTTTAGATACGTATCCGGTCTCACATTTCATCATCACAATAGCTGCACAGTTGGTTTGGGATTCCTACTGCGACATCAGGGGCATAGTTTAGTTCCTCCATTTCCATTCTTCCACCGAATATCCCGACGCACGGCGAGTATCCATCCTTACAATGCGAGCATCCCGCCGGTACGAACGACGCGGTTTGTTTCGTCATTCATTACGCGCACCGCGAATAATGGGTATAGCTTGCCTGCTTCGGTGTTGAGGGTTACTTATGATATAGTAAGAGCTGTGTGAATAGGCTTTTACTAAGGTTCAAGATACTCCATCACCACTTACCATCACATGGCACGAGTATTAGGTTACATGAAATAAAAAATAGGCTTTATCCGTAATTATTGGAGAAGGAAACCACTTAACCAGTTCTTATTTAACTCCAAACACATCAGTCTTCAGTGCGGACATATTTAGTGATAGCAATTTTAATAACCTCTCTTGTGGTCCGAAAATCTAGTAGACTCTATCACGTACTCTTTTACCTTCTTTTTACCATTAATTTTTCGAAGCATTCTTCCTCACGGCATTTTGTAAGCATTATTAATGTATTTAAGCAAAGTAAATAATTTTGTAAGTTTATATAGTTTGTAATATAATGCAATGGAATAAACGTAATTTTTTTTTATTATTTAAGGTGTAGGGTAAGATCAATGATACGATATGATTATATTAATACAATTTAAGATTATTTTATTCTTATTTTTAGTTGTGGCAACACCGTACACGACGCCATTTTATTTTGCCTCGACCACTATTGCTCGCCAATCGTTGAGGCAATCCGGTCCTGATCTACGTAGATTGGATGAAAATTGTAAAATCTTCTACGTATACGTGAAGCAAAACTTTGGACCCCTTTTTACGAAAATTGCGCGGACGGAGGAGAATCAAATTTGGCACAATTATAGTTTATATGTAGAAGTGCAGAACGCTAATATTTTTTTTGTAAAATGCAGTAGAAGCATATGAAATTAATAAAAATAAACATTACACATACTACCATTCAGTTGACATATGTACATATAAACGTGTAAAGATATAGCACATTAATTGTTTACGTTTATATTGTCAATTTGAAGTAACGCTTTGACACATTACGGATGAATTTCGACCGCTGACAGATCTCTAGTATAAAGTAATTTTGAAACATTGAGTTAGTATTGCCACGAAAGTACTTTTATATGTAGATTAATGTCACTTTAGATGTAAATCGTTTGAACTTAGAACACAATAGTGTTTTTAGTGTTATCCAGAAATTCAGGCTCAGAAAAAGAACATTTTTCTGACTCATATTATATTATAGTATTTTCGAAATCATTTCATGTCTTAAGTAATATAAACTTCACTAACTGTGTATAACCATCCTATGCCAGTAAATTTTGTATTAGTCCCACCTTTACACTTCATCGTGGAAGGAACACAGAGTAAAAATCAATAAATTAGTAGTAAAATCCATATGATTGTATCCGCATTGTAGCTAATTACTAAGGAAGAAAAAAGTTACAGAATGAATGAATAAATATTGACAGATGAACAATATTGGAGAATCACAGATATCTTTCAATCAGACAACTCACATCAAAAAAATATATTTGTTAAAGTAAGTTTTCAATAATGCAAATATAAAATTAAAGTATATAAATATCAAAATGACAGATGTATCCCTTTTACCAAGTTACCTATGTTCAATTCTACCTTAAATGCATAAAAATAAGTGTTAATTTTGCTTGCATGAAATGAAATTGTCACTAAATTAAAAAAAATTTAGAACTCCGCCATGTTTATGTAAAAAAATTGTGCCATGTTTTAGTAATATGACGTCCCAAAAAAACATTTGTTCCAACTTGTCAAAAATATATCTAGTTATTACCAATTTACATCCTAGAAATATGGCAAAGTATATTCATTAGAGACAAATTATTTACGAGTAGGTATAACAAGAATTAACAAAGTTACTTAAATAATAACAAATCATTAGACTTCATGAAGGAATATTAAAAACGTTTGTAAAACATTATGTTTTATTAGATAATAATTATTAGCGATTAACAAAACAAATTACGTATAGGTAAATATTGCAAATACTCAAGAACAATTTATCTTAAGATAGTCCACGCTCAAGGCTTCATATTTAATATTCATAATATCAATATTGTTCATATTAATATTAACATGAACAAATATTATTTCTGCGATTTTTTATAGCGCGAACTTACTTACCTAAGATTATTTAAAAATCAAAATAAATCTATTTTAAAGAATATTCATAAAATTCATAACTTAATCTTTATAATATTCAATACACTTTCTATTTTACCACACATTTTCTACCACCGTTTTGGAAATACATGAAAAAAATGTAAAGGCAATTTAAAATAACTTTTATTGATTTATTGAATAGTAACTAAATATTAGCTTATAGCTTATTGTTATTTTATTAATATCATAAAGTCAGGCAGATATTCAAATTTACATAATTACTGTTAACATTTTTATGATTTCCTTTTCAACATGTAAATTAATACATAAATAATACAATAACAAAAAATGAACGTACTGTATAATATTAAAAATATATATAATAATAAAATTGTCTAACACTATACTCGTTAAAAAGATACATAAGGTCATCCATCAATAAACCTGAATTTCTGGACAAAGGCTATCCCAAAGTTACAACACTCTTCGTTAAAAATTAAATATTGACTTCCAATTGTTTTTAACCCATTCAATATGTTAATAATGCAATTATTATTTATGATAAAAACTTAGTCTTGTGTTAATTGAATGAGTATAAATATTTTTTGTCTGTTCACCGTCGAATAGTTTCCTTACGAAGCCCACCATCGGTATAATTAATAATTATAATTATACATACTTATTCAAAAATTGTATTGAAATTATACTTGCAGCAATGTAAAATTTCAACTCTGTAATTAAAGAGGAAGTTTCTCATATTCAGGTTACAAGATTTGTTCTGAACGATGCGAGTACAATAAATGAATGTAAGAAGGTTTATTGATTGTATAATTACGACTTAAAGTGAGAACCTTAGAAGCTTACATCAGAAGTGTACATGATTACCTTTAAATCAACTAAGTAATTACCTTTTATTAATATTCTGTTGTATGGATTATAGTTGAGTAACAACAAGCTTGCCTTCAACCCATTAATGGCCCACTGCTGAGCACGGGTCTCTCCTCAACACTGAGGAGGTGTAG
>DWJN01002040.1:0-16176 GCA_018248895.1 Carystus phorcus | reverse complement strand
TGTAGCGATTTGGATGACTTTTTTTGTTATTCAAAAGCTGGTGATTGTTATAATGGTCCCATATTTGAGAGACATCTGGCGAGAAGTTTTTGAGTTATTCCTAATAACGCGCATTTACTTGATGCATATGAGTATGACTTTGGAATCGAAATATTTAATATGATGTATTTCATCGAAGGTTGTTTTTTCTTTTTTCCAATCGACAATGCAATTATATAACATCACGCCTGCATAATGGAAGGAACCAATGAAAAGGAAGAAATAAATAACTTTAAACAAAAAAAGTAAAACCGCCATCAAAAATAATAAAATAATTTGATGAGGGATACTGTTTAGGAAATCAGTGTCAGTTTCCTTAATTGATCTAGATCAAAAGGCACCTATTTCCTAAACAGTTTCTCTCATCAAATAATTTTATTATTTTTGCAGGCGGTTTTACTCTTGTTTAAAGTTATTTGTGTTATTAAAATTGAAAATATTTCTCGCAGATAATCCATTTCGGATAATACGCGCCCTCGAAAATAAAGCTGGGATTATAATAAAATTATTAATAGGAACTTATGTTTAACCGTAGTACACCCATCTTTAACATTATACAATAGGTGCAGACGTTTTCCCTTTCATGAGGTTTTGACGACCTCGTCAATTAATCACTAAGTGAAGACAAAGGTCCGTGTTCCTTTTCGGTTTCCCTTGAGAGTCCTTTGACCGTATTACGAATTCTGTATATTGCTGAGATGACATAAATTATCTAGCCTTTTGTTTTCCGCTGAGTATATGAAAATGTATTTCATAATGCTTTTAGCACATTATTTTGTTTTTTTTCGTTCTTTTATTTAGGCATACCGAATATAGCTTTGTTACGTCGTATTCAAATTAAAACGTAATTTGTATTAACTTTATATTTAAGTATCAATAATAATTTTAAAAGTCTCTAATATACTTATTATTACAAACACTACACTCTTATTATTAAAGCGAAACCTACCGACAAAATTGACAAAATTTCTTGGTGTTAACTACATTTCAAGGGCATAATAAAACAGGACATAAAGTAGTCCACAAATACGCAATAAACTTTCGTAAATTTTTGCTTCTCTAAATAAGCAACGATTTAAATAAAAATAAGGGTAATTGGATAGTAGCCAGGAAATTGTATTATAACCACTCGCGAATGGAAGTAAAAAGAGCTACGTGAATTCTGCTGCTATTCAAATGCCCGATTCAAATTGCTCTCGGCGCAACAGGGTTGGCAAAATCCAAATTAATTATAACAAACTGTAACTTATGTCCAACCATAGTTGTACAGCTTTTCCCTGGTTTTTTCTTAAGGTTTAGCCCCCAATGACTAGATGGGAATTGGTAAATTTATTGCATGTCGGAAACCTTTAACAGTAATAAGTTAACCATTAACTCTCAATTATTTGCAGTGAATCATTGTGGCGCTAGTTACGGAAGGACGGACGGCCGGACGGAGACTAGGTGGTGAAAGCTGCGGAACCTTCCCCAAATGTTTTTTAATTTTTTAAAACCCAACATAAATTTTAAAAGAAAAAAGGCAATACTAATAAAATATCCGAAAAAGCAAAAGCAAATATATACACCTTAACTGATTTCTTAAAAATATTATAAAGATGAGTTTAGACTCAAATAGGGAACTGTGTTCATTAACGCACTTATGGAAGAGAATTTTATTTTTGACTTTGCTAATCACGTACCCACACTGAAATTCCCTGGTCTAAGCGTCGTAAATTACAAGAAAAGTCTTGCAATTGTGTTGAAGGCGATTACGCAAAGAGAAATCAAACATTTAAATTTCATGCACGTTAAATAAGAGTGCATCTTGCAGTTCGAAAGATAAATGCAGATATTACTCCAGCAACTCGACCCTGTTTGTACAGTCGCCCAGTTTCAATTTAAAAAGAAAGAATGAACAAGCATCTGCAAGAAACTACTCGTATTTGTAACACAGGAACATCCACATCTTGGAAATAATGCTGAGTGCAAAGCGTCGTAAAGTGCGGTCTTGTGAAAACGAAATGGAAACACGTCTAGAAATAATTTCACACCAATGTCGACAGTAACCTATATGGCCATATTTATAGCATTATAATTTAAACCAATAACAATCTTTTTCTTAAATATTAAGATAGATTGGTTACTCTTACGCACAAAAAAACTGAGATTGTCCTGATATATTTAATTATCATCTTTCATAATCCAAATACATTATTTCCGAAAAGAGTAATAAATACGTTATAATGTCCTAATTTATTATTGAGTAGATAGTTATTTCCTCTAAACGTTTTTGACATTATGACGATTTTCATGAGAGTGTAAAAAACAAATAAAAACTTGGATAACAACACTCAATGCTTAGAGTGCAGCAGAATTACAAAGAACAGACGAGAACAAAGCAAGAACGTATCGTCGGAAAATGAGGACAAAAGTCAGGCTCGCGTCGATTGTGGAGATCTGACTCTACGTGTTAGGTTCGGTTATTCGTACGTGTTTTTGTTTCATATTAAAAATGAAATGGGTGCGTGAAATCGTATCTCTCGTCCCATCGTCCCTTTGGTGTTACTAAAGGCAATGGCAGATAGTAACCACTAGCTGTCAGGGTTCGCTTTAGCTCGTTTTTATCATTTCGATTCGTTTCGTTACGATATAATTTAAAACGAAAAGAGACATGAAACTAAGAAATATTATTGTTTCAAAACAAGAAACACAATATCAATACGTACTGTTTTTCTTAACATTGTTCTTATTATTCAGTGCATCATTTAAAAGTCATATTTTACTGTCACTTGAATTGCTAAGGAAAATAATATAAAAACAATCTAGCATTATAACAAAGAATGTAAAACTGTTCAGTCTTGAATAATACTGGAAGCTTAAAGCGAGAACAAAGATGGAAGCACGGAGCGTCTAGAAACGAGGACTAGAGTCAAGTCCTACATCGATTGCAGAACGCTACGCTGTAGATAGTAAAGTTATGAGAAAAAATACGTTTGTTGTAGAAGCGTTTTGCAAGTATTTCTAGGAAGTTTACTGTATCGTTCACGGGTTACTGACTATTGCTTTAAACTTGTCACAGGTCCTGACTTCTATTTTACTATTATCTTAAAAGGAATTTTGGTTTTAAACTATAACATCTTGCTGTATATTAACATTGTCAAATATATGTTTTATAGGCGATCTATTTTCTTCAATATTTCAATTCTTCAAAATTTCATGCTTTCCTTTAATACAGTTTTTAGTAGCAAGATGATAATAACCGTTTTCATATTTACAAAATATTGTAATGCCTAAAAATTATCCATGCGTACGTTGTTCTAAGGCGAAAGGTTTATGATGGACCCGAGTGTTAAAAGTTTTTGTGTTATTCTAAAGGGCCCTACAAATCTTAACAACTATTACTAATGTACTACTAAGCCCGAAAGATTTGTATCCCCCTTCGAAGTACGGAAATGTTCACGAAACTTTACTAATTGGGGTCACTCATACAACTAAAAACAGGGATAGAAGTTATCTCCGCGGTCAGTCACTTAGAATTAACGCAGCATAAATTCCATTATTTTAGTTTATATTCAGTTCCTTTATAAAGGCTATTACTATCATTATGTCCCTAAGTAACTAACACAGGAGTTTTAGAGCATAAAATATTAACTGAGTACCTATTGAAAATGAGAAATGATATGTTATATTATGAGCATGTGAAATGATATATTATGAGCAAGCGCCAAGAAATCAGGCCGACTAAGTCCTGTCGATTGCAAAAAGTTACATATTAAATATTCTTTTCATTGTGAAAAATATTCGAGAATTTTCAACACAGTTGTGTCAACTATTATATTTTCATGAAAAGTCACATCATTAAAATAAATACAATATATGTGGAGACCGCGTCACTTATCGACCGAATTTTACGAATTTTTGTCACCGAGTTTTACAATAAGACTCATATCAAATATGAGCATAAAAATGATAAAGCAGAGTACGTTCAGGAGAAAAAATCAGGGTGTCGTAAATTAGGAGGCTATAGAAGCCAATCCGCCGTCCTGTCTGGTTAACTACCGTTAAAGATTATTTTATATAATATAATATATTATTATCAATTATGTCATTAATATTAACACCAATATCATCTTTCTTAAGTCAGTCCCCAAACGTCAAGTTCTGGCTAAGAGTGATGTTAGTTAAAGGCTATATTATCAAATAAGTCATTAATTAATATATCACTAGTATCATCTTTCCTGAGTTAGTTCTGACGACCAGATCTTGCGAACTTAACCATTTATTAACTTGCTGGCTAAGAGTGATGGAATTAAAGGTTATATTATCAAATAAGTCATTAATTAATATATCAGTTTCCTGAGTCAGTTCTTGCGACCAGACCTTGCGATCTTCATAGTAGATCTTCCTTTTCTCATCTTCCTTGGCCATAACCGATCAGTTAAGTAATTATTGTGATATCCACTGACAGTGGCGATCACTTGCCATGAGGTGGCTGGTCTGCCCTTTTGTCAGCTATTTACATAACACAGCTCTTACTAACATTCAGATAGTCAAGTAGTCGAGACTCGTATGGCACAATAGTCTCCAAGCTGGATCACCGTTCCAAGGACCCTGGGTTCGATTCCCAGCGAAACGGAAATTTGAATGATTTAAAATTTCTATTCACTTTCTGGGCGTGTGTCCTTGTCTTCGGTATCTATGGCATCCATGACACTAATCCTAGGGTGGGGCTATGAGTATAAAATTGGTTTATTTGCATGTCAAAATTAAAACCAAAAACAGATAAATTTGAGAATGTTGATAAATAAAAGTACATAATTTAATGTCAAATATCTTAAGTTCATATCACAAAGTATGGCAGCATGTGAGCGAGATGATTCAAGTTTATCATAATGTCCCGGGACTATATTCCGGAACTTAAATAGATGTTTGTAGTATAACAGATGATTCAAATGTATTTTAAAACTTTCCCACAAATGGGACGACACATATTATTAATGGTTTATAGTTCGTAGTGGCAATGATTAATATTATAGACTAGCGGTTGTTCGCGGTTATACTAAGGGTTATCGAAATTGCCGCAATTTCGTGGCTTAAATAAAAAAATATAATGCTGTCGTGGAAATTCGATGATGACTGTGTTAATTCTAATTATCCACGTCCTTATTTTAAAATGTATTTATATTTATTCATCAGAAGTTTTAATTTAATCTTTCCATTTGTTAAACTAATAACTTGTGGAGAATCTGGCTTCCTGTGTCAGAAGACTTTTGATCTAATGCGAATTTTATAAAATGTAACTTAGCAAAGTGTTGTAATACTTTATACGTTATTGCTAAAAAATGTATTGTCACATACAAAGATGTTGTACTGTGGTGGAAAATAAAACATTGAATAATTTCCGAAAGAAATTGATGAATAATAGAGAATGATTCGTGATTTTTGAACGGATTAGTGACAATAGTATCATCGGTCTTATTACACGTATTTGCAAATTAAATTAAAAAAAGAACAATTATATTTATAACATACAATAGCAATCCATATATGTCTATTGTATGCACACTTGTGATAAGTATGTGTATGTATTGTAATAAGTTAATTACAGATTCAATACATGTTAATATAATATATTGCTATTCTTCTGTTCATTCGTATGTATGTCGCTGAAATTTTAAATGGTTGAACCGATTTTGATATATTTTTGAGTATAAATTGATTCGAAAACGGTTTAGATTCCATCCGATAAAAATATTTTTAAGTAATTTAATTATTTATCTTTATTTTACAGAAATCAAACTTTGTACACGTTTAATATAATAAGGTTAGAGTATAGCATATTTTGTCGCAAGAACATCTTCTGGATCCGAATATTACTAGTATAAAACTTAATATTACAATGATTAGCATTAATTAACACTATTATCACAAACTGTGACTCTACCTTAGTTCAGATACCTTTCACATTGATGCTAACGATCACACTATACCAGTGGAAGCCTGCTCCTTGATAGTCTGAGCCATGTTTCAAAATTTTCAATTTTTCACAAGCCGCGATTAAATATGTACTTAAAAGGTATGTAAAAAGGTATTTTTTTACAGAATACACGGAACGATAATATTTTTTATAAATATTACAACACAAAATGAAAAGGTGACTCGGGCACATTTATCGAGAGCCACAAATAATCCTTCTAAGAGGCACATGTGGCTAATAATTGGCAAATAACATTTTCCTTTGAGAATAGAATCCATCGAACCGTGAAGCATACATTAAAAAAATTGTAAATCTATCCAAGACAGAGACAAACATTAAAACAAATAGATATCAACGATTTTGTCAGTAAGGCCGTCCAAATTGTAGCAGATTGCAGCTTATTTATGTAAATATTACGCATCGACCTTTCTAAGTCCTCGTCTATTCTCATATCACGAGGCATTTTAATTAAATAACAGGTGACCTGTTCGTAAATGTCAATAGTGAATTACTCGTAAATGGGTAACAGCGGGTGCTATAACGGATTTGTGGAGCAAGGTCCACGAACGCTGAATCAATAATAAAACTGCCGGCGACTTCGTTAATGTACGTAACTAATAAATATATTAATTAAGTAATAACAGGTGTTATCCACGTGGTACTTTCTCAAGCTAATTTTGAAATTTCATAATATATGTATATGTAAATCAATCTTTGTTTATTCGTCATTTATGGATTCGGAAATGGTAGAAGATAGAACACTGATCATCAGCAACTTTGTTCCGAATCCCCTGAAAGTTTTGTTCCAAAATAACATCGATATGAAGAGTTACAGCCGGGAATGGAAATTTGATGATCGATTGGACTAGATCTATCTGTATATTATATCCAACTGCACTTCAATAAAAAAACCAAATAATTGTACAGCTAGTTCTTTATAAAATCTATATGTACAATTCGTTAGTTCGTATGCATGTCACTGAAGTTATCCTAAACACATGGACCAATGATAATGTTTTTTTTGTATTTAAATAAATTCGAGAATGATTTATTTTCGTAAATCTATGGAAAATGTTGTAGACTTCTACCAAATTCGCTGGTTTTGTAATTTTTTTTCCAATGTTAGCCATTGGATATGCCATCTCAGTCTAAATTCTGCTAAAAACTTAATTATTTATTACAAAATAAGGTCTAAACCACGATTATCAAGTAAAGGTTTATTTTTCGTACTATACTTTAAGCCAAGGTTTATTTTACTTGGTCTTATAGAAGTTTAAACCGGTACTTTGCTAGTCCACGTTTTGTAATAAGGCCGATGGAGTTGTCCTTCAGGCTGGTCGTAGTCTAACTCCGTTAAATAATGTTTCCGAAAATATCACCAGCATGTGTTAAATAAAACCCACAGTATATATTTAATTCACAACAATATTACCATCGATTCCACGGCGAACAATCAATCGTCGGAGTGCGGCTCCCTCGTTAGCAAACTCCAGGGCACTTTTTCGACGTCTACTCTAGGGTCTCGAGCCTCGAGTGCCAACCCGACTCCGACCTTAATACGTACTCAACAAAACTCAAAATACAACACCCCGGTGTAACGACTCTGAACATCTATTTGCAAACTTTTCTCTACACCTCCATGACCTCTAAAACTGTGGGATAAGGTTCAATATTGCCGTTTAGTAAGTAAACGATGTACGAACATTTCTGCTCTGCACTCTTGCCTAACTCTCGAGATGAGTGTTGAGTTTCTTTTGAGCTGGAATTGTTTTTTGCGAATAAAATATTCGTTATATTTCACGCACGCCCGAATATTTAAATTGCTTACAGCTTTATTTACTTGTTTGATATTTATTTGCTTCATATAACACTAACATAAAGGTTGTTCTTAAATAATATTATTCGTCACCCGATACTTTATAACTTATGCGTTGCCTACCAATAAAGAAGAAAAGAAAGTACTCATTCAAGCTCCCAACTGAACAGCACGGATCGCTTGGTGAGTGACTGACAATTAAATAATCTCACCGTAGCCATTATCATATTGTGAGTACCCGTTCCAGTTAAAATATCAACTTATATATTACTTTCATATATCATAGCTATTGAACGAGGTTGTTTCAAAGCAAACATCCGTTTCAATCTCCACGCTAACTTTTAATAAGGTATCCTTTTTCCCTCGCTTATATCCTTACCATAGAGTAATATCAATATTTAAAACAGATATATCCTTCATTGGCGACCCACAATAGTTACCATATTGGACTGACTCAGTGAATCCTAAGTTCAATCCCCAGCAAGGTAAAGAAATTATCTATTAATTAAAATTTATGTTTTTAATCTGGTTACGTATAATTTGCGAAAATATAATATATAAATATAATATAGAGCATCCATGACACGAGGAATGCTAGCGTTAGAAATGTGTAGCTGAAAAATAATAATTTATACGGCAAAACAACGTTTGCTGGGGTCAGCTAGTTATGCACAAGCGATTGCCGCAAACGTGAGACATCTGTTGTAATTGTTTTGAAAGAGTTCCGTTGTCTGTCTCCGAAACTAATGATCAAATTTTCACCAATTTAAAATACGACCCGCCCGGGCGCCCGGAAGCTTACATACCATTTTATTTTGTTTATTTTACATCTACAAATAACAAAACGAGAACCTTATTAACACATTACGACATTTTTCATCGACAAATAATGAAATGAGCACCTAATTCACGAAATCAAAGTAAAGTAAATACACATTATCAGCGATAACTCAAAAACTACTCGCCAGATGTCGCTCAAATTAAAATGGAACCAATGGAAGAGCACCAGCTTTCGAATAAAAAAAGAACCATCGAAATTGGTCAACCCAGTAAAAAGTTATAGACCTCCACACATAAAAAACATACAGTCGAATTGAGAACCTCCTCCTTTTTTTGAAGTAAAAAATAAAACATTTAACATTTTCATATATTTATATGGTTATTCTTCTATGATTCAACAACTCACATATCCTTACATGTACATTAATATATGTGTAAATTATCAATTGAAATATTCAGTAAACTTAAACATCTAATTTGGGATCTTCTGCCGTTCGAAAAGCAAGATTTATTGGAATTTCGTTTCGCAATAACATTGATTTATGTTACAAAGTAATACCACCTAGTAATAAACGTAAACTTGATCACGACGCCACGTAAATTAAATTACCACAAATACACCATTTTATGATATGTAAGAAAATTTTATACAATTTTATCACATTGATAAAAAACTGTTGACTTTTAATATCCAAATAAATTTATTTATATAATCACCCATTTATATCCAAAGGAAGAACACATTGGCCAATATGAAAGTAGCTTTTGAATCTTTAACGATAAACCATGATAATGTATAAGTTTAAAGTTTGAATCGGTAGTAGTATTATTATTTAATTATTTATTTCTTTGAACGGTGATCCGACATGATGATAATTGCGCCACACGAATCATGAATATGAGATAAATATACAAGTTTGACTAAATATAAAATAGTAACAACAAATGCGGATGAACAGAAACAATGTTAATTAAAGAAAGCAACATTACACAGATGATTTAAGGCGATACCGTCTGTTACATTTTCGCATTATAATTGTGAGTCGAGAACGCGGCTGTGAGAACAAAGGTAATACGAATCCAATGAAGAGTTCTTATATTAGCACAACTAAATTATAGATGTTCGATAAAACGTTTACGGCATGTACTTAAAATGTGCTATCAGTACGCGAGTTCAGTAATTTAAACACGCTTATTACTTTCAAATTCTCCTTCTATTTTAAGCTCACTAGATATTTTAATAAGAGGTAAAACAGGAAATACTTAAAGCACCACAGCATGTGACTACCTAACCGTACAATTAAAGTTAACAAAGAGGTAATAATTTACTTCGATGTACATATTTATGTTAAAAGAAAAAAAAACATTAAACCACAAAACAAACAATAAATCAAGCACATGGGAAGTATTGTCTTTAAGTTATCAATATACAAAATCGGTAACTAATTGCTTGTTCTCCTATCCAAATTGCTCCCTACCTGAACAGATGTTACAGCAATATCGATTTCTAATAACACTGACGGCAGTGAGACGATAATTGAAGCTATAGTTTGAATTTACTAGATTTATTAATATCGAGGCTATATTTTTATACCATAGACATAAGCAGCCACTGGCCCACCAGATGGTAAGCACTCAACATCAGATATAGACAGGAGCGATTTTAAAGGACCTGCAGATGTATTGTCCCCTTGAAGGATACAATTACTTCGAAAAATTTTGCATCACATAGCGAAAACAAAGTCTTGGCTAGAAGCTTATTCTACAGTCAGTAAGTTCGCGGCAAAAAACTGAGTTTAACGTGACCGATAGATTACAGTCACGGGATAAGGCTGATTATTTCTTAGACTAAGAATACATTGAAGTGGCAAGAGCTCCATCCCTGAAGAACAGTATGTAAAGTCATGTTGAAAGACGTTCTTGCGATTATTGCTAAGAACCTGTACTAGTTAATATCTTCTTTATAGAATCAACGAAATCTTTGAAATTATTTAGTTACAGTATTGTAAAACCATTAATACTCAAGGGTACTTGCTTAAAGACGTAAACAAATATACACAGACGAGAAGTTAAAAAAATAATTTAATAATAAAATAACAATTAATAGTAAAGTCTATCTCGTGTACAATATACTCAAAACACGGTCTACAGAAGTAGTTAGTTGTCGAAATAAAGAAGTTATAATGACCAATGTGGCTTCATAGCGGAACACGCCAATCCGCTTTGATGAAATTTTGAATTAATTAACAAAAGTTTGACTATTTCATTGTGATGAGGCTTTACAGCGTAGCAATTTTAGTAGGAAAATTCGTGCATATCACCTACCCGGCAGTTAAGAGAACTGAAATGCTCGTAAAATATATGTTTATAGAAACAAAACTGTGAAATTTAATTAAATGTATAAGCCGATTTTTTATACTAGATATAAACAAGGTATCGCTTGTATCATTTTTACTGTTTTCAATGTACTTTATAATTCTAACATCAGAAGTTAATCTGTTTACAAATTTAAAAGGCAAGAATGATATGGAGAAAACTCACAGTACTAGAAAACATTTATTTAATAGAATACATAATTCTGAACACGGCTGAGAATCCAACCTTGAACTTCTAACTATACAGTTAACGTAACTATCAATTCAACGATAACGTCATAATTTAAATTATAATGAAAATACATATGTATATAGGGCGGATAGGGCGCAGGGTTATATGTTTTCGTTCCTGAATTATTAATGAATCCTAAGTATACTGATATAAAAATACTTAAAGCAGCAGACAAGCCAAATTGAACCCAATTAAACTTATCCGTTCTTCAGACGTTTCTAGATCAGTGGGAGAACAAAAGAAAAGCCAATCGTCTGTATTCGCTATTATTCGTGCGAGTCAGATCAAAGGCTTGTACATTGGAGACTTGAGAGATACTCGTATCCGCTACAGTCTTTTGTACTTCGTTTTGTGAAGTTACATGTTTTGATAGTACCTATTGCTTTAACTCATTGGCGGTTTATTAATAAAGGATTATGTTACGATTTTGAACTCGAAAATGAGCATGTTAAAACATGTCACATTAATAAAAACAAAGTCTATCACCATTAATGCCCGCGTAACACATCCTAGTTACTCGATTCTTAGCGTTTCTTTAGCTATCTGGTAATCCAGAATCAAACGAATTCAGATTACGTAGAAGAAAAAGTAATCACTTGATCCCCAACACGCATTTTGGCTGTACATCGGTTAAGAGCGATACGGAAACCCGTGAAAAGAAGACATATTTCGCAAAAAAAAAACATATGAACACTTGGTATAGCAATACTTAAAACATTTTATGTCACGTAAAGGGTTCCTGAAACCAAAGTTACGTATTTCTACGTTTTAAATTTTCTCGTGATCATGAAAAAAAACCTATCCTATCAACAATAAAATTAATCTTGTTACACAATTATAAATGTTAGGACAGTGGAAAGTAGATAGATAAGTTGTTGTCAGAATTAGGCTTCAGTACATTTGCACGTCTACGATAAACATCTTTGGGCATTGTTTTCTCATCATTTGCTATGATACCTACTTTGATTTATTGCTCTCTCAATCCGTTCGCCGATCAAAACGATAATAGCTATACTTTCTTCTACTCCGTTTCTTGTTTTATTTACAAGATAGTTGTCTTTCGTAATCGTGTAGTATCATGCTCGTTAACCTGCAAATTGTACGTGCGTGGTTAATCATACCAAATAGTAAAAATAACGTCAAACATCATTTGTTTGTAGATTCCTTTCGAAAATTTGGCTGCGTGATATTATTCTTCTAATTAATAGATTATTTTCGCTTTAAAAACAAACATTGTGATATACCATCAGTACTCTGTTTATTTTTATATTGCAGCATGTGCACATACCTACATATTACATAAAGACGTAACCTATCAAATTTTGTTAGTATTGTAATGATGTTGCAAATTTCAAAATTTTGGATTTTTTTTTTAATCAAAAAAATACATACAAGTATTAGGAAATAGTGCAATATTACTTAAAGAAAATAACCAATATAATAGTAGAACGAGCAACGAAGCAAACGAAGTAAGGACATGTAGCAACGCTTCTAAATACTGTACTTTAAACAAAACTAAGAAACTTTTACTACGTAGTACGTAACCCAATAGTTATATGTACATTTACGGTTCAGTGATGCCGGCGAGATGTTCTCGACGGCGCCTATAAGCATGTGGGTCAGTTTTTGCTGCGTAATTTCACTGTTTAAACAACGACTAAGCTATTCCAACTGTTTGGACGATTTGCATCCGTTCAGTTTGGTTTTCTTCAAGTTGTAAAAAGCAATTTTGTTTTCAATAATTTCCATCGTTTTTACTCCAATACACATTTTCACGTTATTTACAAGTGAAATTACTAAGTACAGAAAAGTCTAGTGCGGTTAAGTTTTATGCCAATTGAATACTCTGTATTTTTTTAATAAGAAGGCAGAACAATATATTACAATCATATGTATACGAGTATAACACTGGAAGTATTACTTTAATGACAAAAACAAATGAATTATTGACTAAAGTAGACAGTATTTACAGAATAAAGAAATACAACGGTGATCAAATGTAAAGCTTATGATATTATCTATATGAAAAAAAAATATGTTACCCTCAAGGTTTTACGAATTGAATTAATTGTGGATTATGAAACTTTATTTGAGACAAGTGTGAAAGAATAAACTTCAAAAGGGTTACTAAACACCGGTGGTGTTCAACCTAAATAAAATTCCCTATTAACATTTTACGTTTAAAATAATATGCTTCCGTCGTTTATCTGTAATAAATTCTGACATAATATCGATAGCTAAAGCACATTTTATTACTACGTTAACCATTACATCGTTTGTTATTTAAACATCAAGTCAAATCTAAATCAATGCCAGCTTCGTAATAAAAGATAACTGACAGTTGAACAAATTTCGCCGTGTCGTTATTTCCATCGTTGCGTGGGTCAGTGGGGCGTGACGCACCGTTTTGTTGGCTACACCGCCGACGCGGTCTACATGCGTCGCAGCATCCGCTCCTAACCCCTGGTTTCGGCTTCTGGTTACCAGCCGCGGGGGAAAGTGTCGGCCATCTTTGTTTTCTTGGACTACTAGCGCCGGCGTAAGGATTTCGTAACGTCACTCGATTATGCAACTAACAATTTGGGCATTGTTTTCTATAGGTACACATAAACTTACTTCTTCTATATAAAACTAACTGATCTCTGCCTGTACATGAGATATATATTTAAAAAATCATAATAGAGAGTTTTTATACACGCAAGAGAACTCAAAACAAAGTTTTTTTCATTTTAGCTGTTTGTCTGAATGTGTGTATGTTTGTGCACGAAAATCTCAGAAACGACTTATCCGATTTCAATCCAGTTTCCAGGATCATATCGTGATGAGCTTAATTTACATTTAATGATTTTTTCATGTAAATCGGAGGACAAATAAAGAAGTTATGTCAATTTATGTGAAGCATTCATTGACTATTAGGCGAAACGAAGTTGTCCGCCTCACCTAGTAGGAACATATATTCTGACTATGTCAAAATAGATAGCAATATCTTAATATGAATAAGCTACAAGAAAACATTTTCCACATTTTCCCCTTTTTCGCCTACGTTTCCGCGTGTAAGGTCTTACATTTTCCTCGAATTTTCAAGAGTGATCGATGTTATTTTTATTTGTGTAAAGCTATGAAAGTAAAATAATTTGGATAAAACTCTGATATTAAAGATTGATTGCTGTGTTTGCGAGAAAGTAAAGATTTACTAAGAAAACAATAGACAATGTAATTATATAGATGTGGTACCACAATCAAAGAATCACTAAAGAGCATATAAATCAATTTATATAAGATAGTTAGGTAAGATAGCAAAGTTCTATAATTACCATGGAATAACCTATTGTTTTGAAAAAACAAAATTATAAGGAAATGATTTGAAATCCTGTTATTTTTCAATTATTTTCCCACGTCCTATTGCATATTCAAGAAATACGCGCTGTGGGTATCACACATTACTTCATAATAATTATTATTCAAATTGCATGCACGCTTTCCTTATAAGGTTATGTTATGCTTCATGTCCATTAGCTATTACAATGATTATGCGTTTCGGTAGTTCTTAGACTCTTATTGTATAATATTACTGTATGTAGATGAACGATCTCACACTATGCAATTCAGCCGTGATTTGAACTAGTGTTTTAAGCATTCTAATGATAGTTCTTGCATTATGCTTTTAATGCGCGTTATAATTGTTTCGTTAGATATAATGTAATTGTGTGATCAAAAAGTAAGGTGAAATTGGCATTTAAAATTCCCGGGCATTAGGAAGGCAGGTAATTGTTTTCCTAGGTTGGTAGGACTGTCTATAACATTTGCTATACTGGCTATAGGAAGTATAATGTGTACATGTACTAGAAATCTTCTATCTACTTATTACATATTCGTGATCGTTTTGTAATCATAAACGAATAGACTAGCCACCTAATTGCAGGTGGTCGTCATGGAAATCAGCAACATAAAAGTTGATCACCAACGCGTTGCCGATCATGAGAGAAGGAGATAGAAAGTACTTTTTTTATAGCGCCCAGTCGACATACGATGAGTTCGGCGACTCTGGTTTCACGGAAAGATTTGCTTCACTATAAGATCTTTATAAAGCAATCACATGAGCGTAGACCTGATTCATGGCAATATTTTGTTATAATTACTACAGTAACTTAACATAACATTAATTAATTCTACCGTTCATAGATAGCCTATATAGTTAGTAGTTTATAGATAACATATTAAAACATTTGTCAACCGTTTCGTTAATAAGTTCTCTTTGTGCTCATAATTTTATATCGTTAGTGTCCTAACGGGTCGCTGAAAATGTCAACTCTCAGTTGTCCGCGGACGATGTTATACAAACAAATAAATAATGCAGGATTAAGCGGTACACGAAACAGTATTACAGTGACTGATGTTCAGTGGTAAATGGGCACCATCTGTCACAACCACAGCCCAGTTTGAAGGTGAACTGTAAGGTCGAAAGCCATCTCGTTATTGCGTTTTTAAACTTTTTGTCACGCATTTCACCGACTTGTATACGTATTGTTGCGACGAGACACCTGCTCTACTCCATCGAGACAAATATGTCGTGCGATACATAACTGGGAAGCGTATTTCCTCCTCATGCGTGATAATTGATGGATGCGAGCTCCACTTATTCAGTGGCAAATGTGCATTTGCTTTGTCGTAAATACCATGCGTCAAGTTACGTGCGATCTATTATAATTGCAAATGTTTGTCGTTAATTATGTTGAGCCGGCGAAATTTACGCGCTCTTGTGACTGTGGCATCTCTTTAAATTATCATGGAAGTATACGTAATGAGCTACGAGTGTCATAATCGTTGTAAATCAGTATAAACCAGGATCATAAAGGTTACATCGTCACGGTGCCTGGTTTTCATGACTTAATGGCATAGAGTTTACTCTCGGCGTCGGAGAAGGAATGTGCGGTGCGGCTTGTGTGCGAAGTGGCTGCGGCTTGCTTTAAATTCGAAG
>DWJN01002039.1:0-16177 GCA_018248895.1 Carystus phorcus | reverse complement strand
CCTCCCCAGGGAGGAGGGATGGACTGAAAAACAGCACTGCGCGGGACTTTGGTTCCGTGTCAGCAATAGCTGAGTCCAGCCCCATTTAGTTAATTGTTTTTATGTTATTACTGTAAAGTTAAGTTGGCAATAAATACATTTTTTTTATAATATTGCATTTTCATTTCTACAAAATTCCTTTTCGTCCATGCTGGTTTTAACACGTTAGTGACTCGCTATGGTAAGATTTTCCACTAAAATGTGGAAACTCAAAACCGAAATCCACTACTCAAATGCAATGTAACTTACGAGTATGTTTAAGTTCTCGGAATTTGCTTTACTGTCTTAAGTTTGGGGTATTAAATTAAAGATAGTAACAGACACGTAAAATTTTAACGGGCCCTACAATGGTCAAGTGAGAGAGATAACATCAGTAAGGCGGGAAGCAAATTGTTGGCGCCAGTCACTTTATATCGGTTCTAATGACAAATTACATCACATGAATCTGTGTGATATTTAAATGTGTATTACGTTACATTGTTGGAAACGTCTTGCTAACAGATCATTTTAATAAACCTGAAGAATGTGGTATCATGTTTTTGTATGTCTTTGCATTTGTTTCGGCTTATTTCAAAATATGTTTTACCGATCTAAATGAGCGTTTTATTTATGTATTTAGGAGGTTGGAGTAATGTTTACTGATAAAAGATATTTAAACTTTTAGGAATTCCATTAAAGTATTTTTTCAAGTGTAGATGTTAATAAGTTTCTGAAGGGAAACGAGGACGGTTACATGAAATTATTTCCATAAATGTAAACACGATTTAATGTCGTTCTGAAGTGAAAGAGATATGACACATTTTGAATAGAGCGGTATGGGAAATATTGACCCATTTCATACCACTGTATACGGGATGCAAAATTAATGAATAAAACGCTTTTCGGTCACATAACATGATCTTATGAAAACTATAATCCGTCATCAAGTAAAATTATAATCAGTCATTTACTTCAAAAGTTATGTATAAAAGAACTTTACTACGAGGTATAATTTGAAACACAATAGACTTAACTTACTTATACAGACTAAATAACTAATGTCGCCATTAAAATCTCTAATACCATAAACCAGTAAATAATAAACCGAAACCTCAATTCAATTGTAATTAAATAGCAGAACCACAGATCTCACGCCGCAACCTAATTCTAATATTTCATCGTGGCAACCCGATCTGTTTTACTTTTAATTCAAGAGGCATAGACATCAGGCATTCAGCCAGCGTGCGCCGCCCGTGTTTTGACACATCGCTCACGGTCGGCGAAGGCGCGCGTGGCGAAACTATTACGATACATTACGCGCACTGGACAGAAATATACCCGTCTCGCTCTAACTTTGGCCAACCTTGACTAGTACTGTCCACATCAAAGATGATGAAAACTATGCCAATAATATTGAACTGCGCAACTTCATTTTGATGTTTCAAACTATCCATTTTTGGTGTAAACACGCAAACACGCAACATATATTTTGCTACATTCGTTTTATTTTATTGTTGTTTAATGCTGACTGTACGCTATATTATTTTATTTATTTAATAGGTCAGCGAAAAATTGTTACACAGTTCTTACATGTAGATACAACTTAGCATTACACTATGTACACAACCTCTAACACGCAAATACAATATGAAAATTCAATTTATAAATATTCTAAATAGTACTATGAGTAATGTAAACAAAATTATTGAATTAGATGTTTAGATCAGGCCATCAAAATATTTCTTCGAAAATAAAGCTATCGCAAATAATGCCCAAATCAGTTAATGAACTGTAGCAACGCGGTATCCTACAATTTATATTTTTAAGAGAAAAGGGCAATCAACATTGTTACTAAGAGATTGAGTTTGACATCTAATAAATTGAGGCGTACATTCGGAGAATGTCTACAGAAAATCAGTCTGTTCTGATACGATACGAATCTTCGTACTAACACCAGTAGCTAATGACATTAAGTTGACCCAGTCGCTAAAACATGTAAACAGTACGATTTAGTTACCTGTACAAGTTCCGTGCGCTAATGATACAGGTTTATTTACCAACAAACTATACTGATCACCTCATTGTTTGAATACCTTTATAAAAGTAGTAACACTAGTGTACTTGTTATTTAGTGACCTGGAAAATATTTAACGCTACTTATAGATGTCTGGTCTCTTTCCGTATTACTATTATTGTATAATTAAACAGTAGTGATATTGATTTTAATTTAAACAACATAAGTGTATATAGTACGTAAGCTCCCGGGACTCATTTTAATTTGGTGAACATCATTATTTTCGGAGACAGACAACGGAACTCTTCAAATAATTACAGCGGATGTCTCACGATTGCGGAGTGTTGGTTAGGTTAGGTTGGTATGATCTTATTAATGTAAAAAGGAGGAAGCCACTAAAAAATAAAAAACTTTTAACAAAAAAGGTAAACCGCCTTCATAAGAGATAACATAATTTGATGAGAAAAACTGCTTAGGAAGTCAGTGCCAGTTACTTTAATTGAGGCCCCTGCAAAGGCACCTACTTCCCAAGCAGTTTCCCTCATCAAATTATTTTATCCCTTTTGAAGGCAGTATTTCTTCTTCTTAAAAGTTTTTATATTACTACGGATCCGTCAAATTTATTTTGCAATAAATATAACAAAGATCAATAAGTGAATTATTTAAAATAAAAAATCATTTTCTATCAGATCAAATTGTTAATCTAAACTATTTTCAAATCTTAAAAGGATTACCATACACGAAAATCATCAAAGTCAGTCAGTAAGTTCACTACTATACAAACAAACATAAGTATTTTAAATAAAGATAAATACACAATAAAATTCAATTCATAACAAAAAGCTATTAAAAAGCTCGTTTGTAAATAAGATATGTGAACCTACGTGATGCTCAATATATAATTTGTATTGCCGTATAATAAAAATTCCAGTGTATTGACGATGACGTGTTCCGTCCAAACCCGTCGTCATTAAACGTATCACATCATATTTTGTAACTTAATTTAATAATTCTACCGCATTCCTCTCTCCTGTTTCTGTCAAATATGTTGAACACTTTTTATGTATAGTATATTTGTTTATGTGTTTTTTAAAGCAGGATTTCAAAGCGCAGATTCATAAAAGGTTGTGAGATATGTGACTCGTAGATGCACCCCAAAATGATTATTGAACTTTCCAGATCAGAATCACCATTAGGTATATTTTTAAACTTATTGTCGCCGATACCGAATATTTGAACAGGAAAGCATTCACGATCTTTATATTTTATGACATAATTATGCGTAAAGCGTAAAAATCGAGAGTCGGGTAAAAAAACAAACCTTTTATTTGGGTTACTGATTTCAAGGGTACAAATCCATTTTTGTGCAAATCCTACAAACTAGTAGACGATCGACCCACACAAGAAGTGGTTATGGACAATCAACAACACCATGGGCATCACCAAGAATGAAGAAGGAAGGTCATACTGGTTTTTAAGGATGCAACAGCTGAAACATGAAGAAGGCGTTACGGCAAAAGTATATATTACTGACTTAACATGAGCTACCTGAAGCGAAATTTGCTAACCAAAAGATTATTCTATTAAATAATTTTCAGATAAGCTGAGCAGATGTTTCAATTATAATAAGAGTTTTTTTTTTATAAATAACGCCACACACTCATAGCCCCACACTAGGATACCCCGTGTCGTGGGTGCCATGGACAACACAGAAAGACACACACACACCCAGACCTAGAACAGAATTTTAAATTCATCATTTAAATTTCGGCCTCGCTGGGAATCGAACCCAAGACCCTTCGAGCGGCGGTCGGGCATGGTGACCATTACGCTACGCGGGTCGTCTAAGTTGAATAGTGAGTTTGAGGTTCGATGCTGTATGTTGCGTTAATGCAAAGTTTTTGCAAGACTTGCGGAAACTGAGTGGTCAAAAAACTATGTTCGTATGTGCGCTGCCTTAGCCATAAACCGGTCTCACCGCTTCCAACGGCCGCGGCCGAAAAACTTACGTGATTTACTTAATAAATAGCTGTTACATTAGTTTCTGGGACCGGTTCTGGCAAATTTTGAAATTAGCGTTTGAATGCCGAATTATTAAGATAGTTGTACCTCGTTTGGCAATGATTGAATTGCAGTTGGTGAAGGAGAATGGAAGTTTACAAGAATTTACTCGTTTCGTTACGAATTATCATAACATTGAGGAGTTTCGAGCGAAGAGACTTACAGAAAATCACATTTCCTCTGAAATGTTTTCAAAGATATGAAAGGACCATAAATCTGCCCCGATCACTGTATTGTGAACTACATTGTATTACATTGTATTTCTAAAATCAACCGCAAATCACTTAGCATTGTCTTGTGTGAGTCAAATATTTTGCATCTTTTGTTTTGGAATAGAGTTGTATGAAGAAGAAAACTTACAAATGATGAGTTTTGTTTCGTAGTTTATTATATGTACTGGGAAGGAATGGAATAAATTTCCCGCGTCGGTATTCCCGTTCAATTATAATGTGTATGCCATCAAGTCAACAATGTATGGACATCTACTAAGTTAATGCTTAACCACCCAAGACATCACCACTTACCATCAGGTGGGACTGTAGTCAAGCATTAATTAGTAATCAATCAAAAATCTTGTTAGAGTCACTATCGATAACCCATAAATATTCTAAAATATTAATTCGACACCTGTATAACTAGTCGATTTTATTAAGATCAATGACCGGCAGACTGATACATTTACGGTACATCCGTTATTTTCAAGAACTCATTCATCACAATCTGGTTTGATATCCTAAGCTTCACCTGGTACTTTCCGCTGTATCGAATTTGTGAGACGTCTTTTGCAATACTTGCCTAATTGCACAGATGTTTGAGTATAATAAATCTTACAGAAATATATTTTATCTAGTGCCCGAAGTAGTTAATAGTGACCCTACCTGCATAGCGAGGTGTATCATCTGACTAGAAATAGGCATACCTTACTTACTTCTTCGTTGTGCCTATGGAAGCTGTACCGATCTTTTGTGGGGCTCGGTGTACGTTTTTATACAATCAAGCGCCATAGCGCACAATTTCTAAGTAAAGAGTACTATAATATACATATATACATCGATGATAAGGACGCTTGAAAATTGTAGTACTGCATCCATCCGAGTAGGTTAAAATGTATATTGTAACCTGTATTTGACAATAGATAAGGGATCTCTTTCACCATTTCTTCTCCTCCTATTAAATGTTTCGGAACGGTGGTAGAATAAAAAAATGCGTGTATAAGGATTGGAAAAATACAACATGAATAAATGATTTTGAATCTGAGCATGAGAACGCAATACGGAAGTAAACACACCAAATGAAAAATCCTACAATTTTTGTTCTCATATTATTTACGATTCAACATAAACAGATATAACTAATGAGGAATTAACGTCAATTGTAGCTGTGAATGATAAACACAAAAACTGCGACAAAAAACGTGGAAAAATAATATTTTAACTGACAATGGCGAGTGGCTTTGACCCGCCACCTCGCCTCCACCGTGGATGCATGTTATTATATCTGTGAACCGCTTGGCCCATTAACAAAGATTTCACGTTTATTTGAGACGATATTCTCGCTCAGGATCTTTTAGTATAAGTAGTATAACTTACTCAACTACAATAACAAATAAAAAATAACTAGCGATGTTAAATTTCGCTCTATACTTAAAGGCTTGTATTTTAAGACTTGTATGTGAAATAACCTATTAGTATATGTAATGTGATCCTTAGTGATCATATTATATTTTTGCACAGGGTTTTATATACCACTAAATCATATCAATGAAAGTTTGTTTAGGCAAAATTTATGAAATCCGTTACATCGCTTAAAAAAAAGCTTTCAAATACTTGGTGCCACGATCATCGATTTTTTATTGTCATACGAAATATTAAGTTAATTACGTTTAATCTATCTATCACTGATTTATTAAATATTATAATAATATTATGATCTCAATCATATAGTATACTTACACTGCTAATGATTAGGGAACATAAAGATATGTATCTACATATAGGTAAAGATAAAATACAAGGGCTTAACATAGACTAGTTTATTATAAATTTTTACACACGTAGCAGAAAGTATCTTAAAAACTAGGAGCATGGAGTAACGACAAAATCACAAATTGGAACTCAATTCTTCGATATTCCAAAGATAAAGGACATGTTAACATGTCATAGTTCTTCAATTTAACACTCACTCATAGAAAGGTTTAATAAAAGACATTTAGAACGTACAATAAAGGTAATACGTGATGCATCAATCGTGTGTACCGCCAACGAAGCGTTTATGCATTCAATGCAACTGACTCACTGGTCAGCCAATCCGCACGTATACCGCGGTGCTGAATTTGCCTTTCTTGTTATTTGAAACAATGACTTACCGATACTATCAACAGACATAAAAACATTACGTTGCGCAAATACTTCTGTCAAAGGTCAGATATACGTACATTGTATTGTGCGCTATTTTAACAGACACCTAACTGAGTAGAAAAACATAATAGTGTTATAAAAAAAGCGCGTTTCCATGAAATTTTAAACAGAATTGTAGAATCGACGAGACTTTAAAATGTAACCTTACTTCGTCACATTATCTTAATATATGTATATAAATTACGTGTCACAATGTTTGTCCGCAATAGATTCACTACTTAACCGATTTTAATCAAATTTTACACACGGTGTGCAGTTTGATCCAACTTGAAAGATAGGATAGCTTACATATCAATTTATAGTCGCAATATTGTTTGTTGCAAATTATTTGTTTAATATCTTATCTTATCTTAGAAAGGTTTAGTTCCATAATATTATAATAGATGGCATTGTAAGGTTAGTATTGTATTAGTCTGTTAAATTGAGTATATAAACCTTAGTTAGAGCAACGCGTGGCTCTGCTTGTTTTCTATATATATTTTCACCGAAAAGTTTATAAAAATATACAATGGAATTTAATTTTTATAATATCATAATATTATATAAGCCATAGGTTATCCACACGAACAAAACAAGTTACAAAGATATATCAAACGATACTGTTTTTTAACTGACTTCAAAAAAAGGAGGTGGTTCTCAATTCGATTTTAATATATATATATTTTTTAATATCACTTATGTACCTTTGTAGTTTTGTTAAAACATAGCCTTTATAGCAAACGAAGGGTCGTGGATTCAGTCCTCTCGGAAGACAGTCATTTATTCAGATGAATGTTTATTCTCGGTTCGTGTCATGAGTGTTTACGACGTCTCATTGCATATGTTTATGTTACACGCGGCAGGAAATCCTACTACGGATGTATATGGAAGCATTTATTTGTTGCACACGTTAAGAAACTATTTAAGTTATTTAGGAGATCGTCAATTCATTATTTCTAGACTTTAATAACTAGCAACTGTGCTCACTTCGCTTGGATATGTATTTCACTTTGTGTACACATACAGTAATTAATTATACATAAAAATCTTCCTCTTGAGTCACTCCGTCTATTAATGAAAATTGCATCAAAATTCGTTGCGTTATTTAAAAGAAGAAAGCTTAGAAACAGATAGAGGTTGAGGGCGACTTTGTTTTATACTATGTAGTGATTCATTCTTTCCTTATCATTATATTTACTGACATTAGTTAACTTTTAATGTAAATAGCCAACAAAATAGCACACTTTGGTAATGCCAAAGTAAGTAATAGACACGGACGCGTTGTCTGCCTATAAGGAAGCCGTTTCCCATTACACCCCATTGGATATTATGATCGAAACATTTTATATACGTAAATGTGGAGAGTTGATTCTAGACGGAGGGCGGTAAGTAGTAAAATGGGTCATAAACTCTAAAACCATGAGTATTGTCTGGCTCGGGAGGTAAAGACCCAAGGTATTTTTTTATTTCTACTACTGTTTCGGAAAGGCGCTTCAACATCGACGAGAAAAATTAAGCTTCTGAACCTTTCAATATTACTAAAAATCGAACACTAAATCCCATAAAATATCGCTGTTCCTTACGAAGGCGATAAAATGTAACTAACCAAGACTATTTCTTGAAAAGTTTGCAATTTAAAATTTGGATTTAACTTATGAAAACATAGAATTCTATCTTTTACCTACAACATATTGAAATCAGTGTAGTAAAAGGTGTAAATCAAGAACGATCTAGTGGAAACCACAATTGTACCGTTCTGTCTGAACCGGTTTTTATACAAAATAGCCTTTAGATATATAAATTATAGCGTTGTCTGTGCTTACCGACAGAGAACAAGGACTTAGTTCGAATATATGTATACGAGTATCTAAATTATTTTGTACAACATTCATTAATAAGGTCATACGTTTTCCTAGCAAGATTAATACTTAACATATTATAAAATAAAATCCCTTCGCTACGTCTGTCTGTCTAACTGTCTGTCATTCGTGTTGACCACGCTACCCGCGACACAGGGCACATTAGCGAAGTATTATGGGTATGTATTTAACTAAAAGACTCGAAAAAAAAAGTTACTAGTTTTCAGTGCGACCCACATCGGACAGTCGAGATAAATACGCAAGTAAACCCCCACGACGCGTTCCCATGTCGTATACGCCTTTTGTTACACAACAGTTACATATAACAGTAACATTTACCTGCCAGTCATCGAGATACCGGTATCATACCAGATGGTTGCGTAACGGTTACGTCGCCGGAGGCTAGTGTCGCGGGTTTTGTGACTTAAAACGTAATTCAACGTCATCTGTACTATGGTTTCTGTGTGTGTGAGAGTTTGTATGTATTCGTGTTAACTTTGTTTCTGTGTGTCCGAGTTATATAGATAACTAGATGACGACGTTGTATGTATTCGTGTCACCTTTGTTTCTGTGCGTCCGAGTTATCTATATACTATGTTTTCTGTGTATGCATGAGTTTGTATGTATTCGTGTCACTTTTGTTTCTGTGTGTCCGAGTTATATGTGTTCGTGCTACGTTATAGACACTATGGTTATGGTATGGATGTAGACTTATTTGTGTCTAAGTTGGATGTCTTCTTCTTAATCGTTGTCTTCATTTCTGAAGGTCGTGTTTGAAGAGTTGGTCACTCGTTGCACTATGCTTCTCCATGATATTCTATCCTCAGCGGTCTTTAGAGCTTGGGTTATCGGCAGGCCTGTGAGGGTCTTTACTAGGTCGGACTACCGGGTAGGTGAGCGACCACGTGGTCTTTTCCCGTTGGATGTAACCGGAGTATATTTTAAATCCGTAACTTGAGTGCTGAGTTCGTTAGTTATTATAGTGGTAGATTCGTGGTACTTGTATTATAAGAAAATCGTTAATGATTAAAATAATAATATGTTAATTTGATTCTGTTGTAAATTTTATTTAATTGAAAAATAAAATTGTTAATTAAAAAATGTCAGTTTTTTAATATTTTAATTATTATTTTGTGGTTTACTTTATCGGCCGTTTACTGTATAGAACAAGTTTTTGGTAACATAATATAATTATATTACCGAAAAAATATTTCGATTACTGCATACCCTAAGATCAGTGTCGGTAAATTAAATGAAATTATAATATGTATTTGGTCTTTTCGTTTAAAAGGCCTACTCATAGTTATGAACTTTAACTTAAATATAACGTTCACACATTCACACACTCGCTTTACAATTCTTTCGCATGGATATGATTTATATTTCATCGGTAGAGTCAGTTTGATATAAGGTACGAAATTATTTAAGTAATTTTTAAACATTAATAGTTTCCTCGGAAATAATTGTATTAACGAAAATATACCTACCTACTCGTACTATACAGAAATATAACGTTTTCAAGTTTAAAGAAATCAGCCAACAATTTGCAAGAAGTCATTGAAATAGCCATTAAAATTAAATATATCTTATTCATTACAAAGTAAGACAGGATTTTACTTCGCTGTTAATTATTAAAACATTTCCACAAACGCTTTTACACTCTGACGTATCTGTTTGCGCAAATACAGAGGTCTCAATAGGAAGTCATATAACCAGTCTCTGAATCATATGCCTGTTAAGAGCAATCTTGAACTTTAAGCCGTCGGTCTAAAGACGTTTTTGAATCAATGAATAAAACAAGTTTTTGTTAATTTAGAGTTATATTAAATAAAGACGTTATACAATCAAATTCTGTAAAGTTTTCGATGTGGGGAAATCCCTCGCGAACTTTTCGCCATATCTTATAATTAAGATCAATTTTGAACGGTACTGCGATGATAACACAAAACATTTAAACTCCATGGCTAAATTTTAACGTTGTAATTACATAAAGAATTCGCAGTTTAAAACCCCGGATAAATATTGGATTTCTTTTATAAAGACATCGTTGCTTTTAATTTCCTTCGTTTTTAATTTTTGAAGACGATTCCAAAAAAAGATAAAATTGAATATGGGTAGCTTTAAAACTTCAAAAATGATAAAATTGTGTTATGGAACGTACTGTTATTAAACAATTACTGTGCCGTCGTTCGGTCGAAATTACCCTTTTCACTCCTGTAAGTCTGTAGGTACTTTATTAACTTTGTTCTTTTAAAATATAATAAAGAACATCGCCAATCGGTTTTTCAAATATTCACACAAAAGAATGGTTTGAGCATGTCGTCACCAAAAAAAACTTTAAACGTAAGCGTTATTTTACGACGCGAAATATACGAGGGTCATGTTAAATTTTATATTCTAAAATTATTACGAACAATTTGTATCACATATTCCAAACGAGATAATTAGCAGAGATTTTTAGTTAAAAGAAGTCCTTACTAAAAATATTATCCTCTTATTAAAGATATAATTGTTACTTATAAACATTATCTACATAAATTGTACAACTAAAGAAGGCTATTGAAGAAAAATAAAAGCCCGTTCACCGTAATGTTTTCAAGTCGACGTCTGATGCTTGATTGAACGTATTGACCAAGTAGTTATCAGGGTTAGTCAGGGTAATGATGTATCGACAAGAAGGATACTTGACAGTCCTTGGTGATAGCAAAGGTGATAGCGCTGATGATAGGCTAAAACAACAGCGGAAAACCGATGCAAGTGGCGGAAAACGGAATGGCAGTGCTTGGAAATGAAAAGGAGGTATACTCGAAACACCATACAGAGATAACTCATGTCATTACATTGTATCCACTCGCTGTTAAATTACATTGGAACGTTGCCAAACCACAAGCTATTAATTTGAAGAACATACCTCAGTTGTGGTTAGGATACGTGATTGTTTTTTATAAATACTTTAGAACCTTTTATAGGAAATACTTTTAATGTTAATAGCCGACGAGCGGACGAACTACCCGATAGTAAGTGGTCACCGTCTCCCATGAGCAAATACAAGGATATCACAAAGAATAGAGAAATAATTCTTAATATAAGAATAAAATTACTGTCACTGTTATAAAAGCGTGAGGGGTTTAATATCAATCGTAATAATTTTTTACCAGTTTAGTCACAAATGCAGTTAGTTTAATTATGTTATACCCAGCACCTAACGCTTCTGGAACAATGAACAAATTTGTCGGTAGTAATTTCATTGTAAAAATTTTCTAGATATATTTTTTAAAACTTGATAATTTTTTTAAACTATATTTTTTTTTTAAGAATTAATGCATTCTCATCGATTTTTGACAAATGTGCGTAGTTTAAATTAAATCCGATTGCTTAAAGTAAGCCAAAACAGAGCCCATAAGAATACCAACGTACAAGCAAATATACAGGTAAAACTTATAAAAGCATTTTAAAAAATATAGTAATGTGTATACGATATGTAATGAGGAATATCCTCGCGTTGCTATAATGCAAAATAGGACTTAATTCAATTCGCGCTACAGTGTAAAATCGCGGTGGCTTTCTGTAGAACCCCGAGAGCAGTGGCGCAGCTAATTTATAAGTTAAGTTATGCGAATTTGATAGTATCCCTCGAGTACCTTATTCAATCATTTCTTAATACGATCTTACTGATAGGAGAGAAGTTGAAAATGCAACTATGATATGCCGGAACTGATCTTCTTGTACTTCACTTAACTTTACCATTATACCTATGTCGATAACTTAATCTCCAAACCAATTAGCCCAATTAATTTAATAGCGGTCAATGGCATATTACATTACTCATACCTTAGAAATTTTTATTCATATCCTATTTATGCATTAAAAAGAGGGTACAAGTTTGCGAGCAGTTTTGAAGAAACGTGTAAAAGTAGAGTTTAGCTCGGTCGTTGAAATGTGCATGACGCCTTTAACAGACATTCATTGTCTGTGTACCCTGATACTTACGAGGAGTCTTCAAGAGGAGAATGAATAGGCTTTTACTAAGTTAGTGCGTCCACCATCTTAGACATCTTCACTACTTAACACCAGGTGGGTTGACGTCAAACATTAACGACTAACGCTCGCGCGACGCTCAACGAGACCCATCTTATAAGGTGGGTCGTGGTGAGCGTTCCACTAGAGTTTATGCCAGTAGCGCTCACAAGCTAGTGGAACAGAAAAAAGTGCGGTCGTGAGCGCGATCATTGTGGACGTCTAGTGGAACGCGGCCCTGTTGATATAACAACATTTGCTCAAAAACCGCACTTGACATACATTAGCGGCGAGTCCAAACTCGGAAACGGGGTAAGTGTGTCGCGTCACATCCGAAATACGTTACATAACGCGACCTTTCCATCGGAATGTTGGTCCCAGCGTTGGATAACACCGCCAAACTTGGACCAATGAGCCAATAGCATCGTTCGCGGCGTCTTACTGTTAGCGAGCGGAGATATCTGAGTTTTAGGGCATCGAAACTGTCGAGGAAGTACAGTAGGAGACTTTCATTTTAGTTCTAGAAGCCATAAAATAAGTTAATAAAACTCTAACAGGGACTAGCTGACAAACTGGGCATTAGAAATATGAACTTTACACAGAAGTTTTTTATATAGCGTAGGAGAATATGAAGAATATTAAGAAGAGATTTTTGAACGATCATTCCTTTGAGAAGCGGTAAGGAGGACAAAAATGTATGCAAGTAAGTAATAAAATAAATTTCGTTTAATATCCTTGGCTAATGTTGGCTTTTCATAAAAGGTAGACGTCAATTATTTGGAGAATCTCAAGTGACTCTTAGCATCGACGATTTTACCACCAGGTATAAAAAAGGGTTATAAGACGTTATGTTAGCGTTATAAGACGAAGCGAAGCACTGTCTGGTCATTCATAATTGTGTTGTTGCAAGGTTTTTTGCTTATCCGTTTTAAAGTATTTATAAAGCAGCAGAGAGACTGTGGTGACACTAGAGAATACTCTCTTAAATAAATTAAACGTCATATCATAAACATTCACGATCTGACAACCTCGTGGTACAATATCCTTGACAATCAAATTTTTCTTCATGTAACAAATAAATATAACTTCTCGGATTATAAATTTAGCCATAGGTATTATTTGTTATGTCTATGCCTTCCACGGCACGAACGATATTGCTAAGGCGTAAACGATTGTCAATATAAAATAGATTCGAAGCGTTTGCCATTTGTCTTAGCCTGCAGAGAATCGTAGTGTGGATATATGAGTTGCAAGCTTTTATTTATCTATTATATTATGTCTTCCCCGGAATCCAAACCTTACTTTGCAGTAGCTTATTGACTAATTGATTTTTAAATTATTAAACATAAGCAACATTTTCTATCACAAGTGTAATAAAAAATTCGTAGTGTTCAGAAGTTTGGGAGTATGTACTTTTTCCTTTGTTATTTCTTCTTTCCTGGCCGGCAATGGATGAAATCGTCATACTATAACCTCGCTTGTTTTCAGTGGTGCCACGAGTCAGTGGGTCTACAAGCACAAGCGATGTTCGCTAGAGAATAAAACCTCCGGCACAATCGATTAAGAAATACGCCGTTAGATAACACACCACGTAACCGAGTTTGAACAGCAAAGCAAATAAATATTATCGCCTAATAATTGGTTTTCTTATTAGTATGGAAGTTGTGAAAACCAGTGGACAGCGTCTTTGAATACCGTGCATCTAGTTTATTAATGACTGGGTAATTTTTGTAGTAATACAGTTATAATGTTTTGAAAACATGTGTGCAATTATTGGAATAGAAATATAAAGTCGATTTTTTCGCCGTTTCTTCTCCTCTTTATAAGGCACCTTTCCGAAACAGTGATAGATGCAAAATATTTGACGTTCATAAGTGTATTTATACCCACATGAAATAAATGATTTGACTTTGAATTTGAGTTTGATAAAAAATAGTTTCTGATAAGGGTATCAAGGCTTAAGTTTCCCGAAGCGAAGCGTGGGCAGGTAACTAGTAAAATATAACTTCCGTCTTGAGATGGTTATGAATTATATGAAGTCAGCATTATATAATAGAAAGTACTCAAACCAAAGGCTATGTTAAAGTCGGCCAGTTAGAACTAGACATCACATTAAACAGCAATACAAAGAAAGCTTGGTTATAGCAATATTCTATACCACACAAATGCACAGTTGATCTTTTAGGACTAAAAGAAACATTCGACAATTCCGTAGCCTTATTGGTTGTGAAGCCTACGACTCTATGAATCTCAGATTTGATCCTGCGCTATGCAGATTTTCACGTGTCAGGTAGGGTAGTGGGTATTAGTAATATGTTGTGATGTTATAAATCGTGTTGTTTATCCCACTATTACTCAGATAATGTACATTTTCCGATATTTTTCCAATACTTTTCTGTAATAATATTTACTTTGTATAATTAAAATCTAACAATAGAAGATATATTTCTACTAGTAGACTCGGCCACGCGTTGCTGTGACTAAGGTTTACATTCTCAATTTAGCCGATCAATTACTCCGCCATCTGTTAGACTCTTATGAAACTAATCCTTTGTAAGACATTAAACAAATAATTTGCAATAAAATAATATTGCGACTATAAATTAAGATGTAGGCTATCCTATCTTTTAGGTTGGATTAAACTGTGACACGTACTTTATATATATTAAGATTGCATGTTTTGAAATAAATCGAAAGATTACATATTAACAACCGCGATACTTGAAATCTTGGTGTGAGGACTTTGAGGGTATGAGTGTGTGAATGTTTAAACGTGTCTTCGGTGTGACGTTGACGGTGAAGCAAGCGCGTTATTAACATCCGTTCTAGATGCGCCCCCTTATACAGCGCGGCCTTGCGCGTTACTGCACGTGTCCATTAACTCTTGCAATGTTTCATATTTAATACATGCATACACTTACCAATGTGTGACCAACTTGCTCGCTCTTCTACTAGAAATGCTTTAGCTTTAGCATAGGTTAGCTTAATTGGCAGTTCGTACGAATCTCAGTTTTTTCTGTATGTCTCAAAGTAAGTTTTGGTCAATTTAGGTCATTTTTATAGGTATCATACACAATACAGGCAAGGATGCAGTGATAGGAGGTATTTATTACGATTATAATAACCCGTTCTCACTTTGACCGCACTTGAAATGCTATTCTCAATATTATTAGATAAGTTTTCCTAGATTTGTTAATTATTTCATCTAACGAATTTTAAAGTGCTAAATTTGATGACGGAACAAATCTATTGATAAAGTTTTTATGTAATCGATTTAAACTATATATAAGTGGTTTTTCATTTAACAACAAGCTTTTAACGAGAAATTGCGTTAAACTCAAGTGCTTAGTACCTATACGCCACAATACTAAAATTCAAGACTAGTTCAAAAAAAATATTTGTAATCCGAAAGGACTATGGACATAATACATATATGGATCAGAACGACGTAGTCATATAGAAGATATTTAGATTTTCGGTTTGAACATTATTGGCCTTATTACAAAACGTGGACTAGCAAAGTACCGGTTTAAACTTCTATTAGACCAAGTAAAATAAACCTTGACCAAGTAAAATAAAAGTATTGTATGAAAGATAAACCTATACTTGATAATAGTGGTTTAGACCTTATTTTGTAATAATGGGTCTCAAAGTTATGTTATACTAGATGAACCAGCAAACGTTGTTTCGCCATACAAATTATTATTTAAGAACTATTTTTATAACCATAAAAAAGCTTATAGTGTGTTAACCTTAAAAGCTAGACATATGCTATCGCGGACTTTTATTTAGATCTTTTAGAGGGGAACAAT
>DWJN01002038.1:0-16185 GCA_018248895.1 Carystus phorcus | reverse complement strand
TGACGTCATACCCTAGTGCTCACAGTGCTCACGGGTCGGATCGTTAGCACCGTGAGCATTGACATTATTTCCCGCCAATTATTTGAACTGTGTTGTGTTTCCGTCAACTCAAAATATTTTTTTTTAAATGTTCAATATATTAATTAGTATTTAGTTATATTTATGTATATTAAAACATCTAATATATCTTCCATATATATTCATCGGCTACACCACATACTCCACTCATGTTTATGTCAAGAAATGTTTTGTTAGGTTATGTTCAATCATAAGCACGCTCACAAGTGGTCCGAATCATTAACACTGCAAACAGCCGTTAGCGCGCTAACTAAATCGGACCCCGCGTTAGCAATATAAACGTCGTGGGCGCTGTGAGCGCAATTCGGAACGCGGGGATAGAGAACAGTAAAGAGTTCAATAAATTAATATTTATTTATCCCTAGTCGAACCATTCATAAACTACCACTACCTAGTCTGTGTTTTAACATTTTTCATGAATATCGCGTTTTGCCGTAGTAACATTCAGCCATAGATATAGCACGTAACAAAGGTATCAGATTTAGGTATTCAGTAGGTTATGCAACTTCCATATGATCTGATTTCATCAGCTGATCTAGTTGAATTAGATCCGATCAGATCCTCCATCACGACTAGATTATCCAATTTCATTTCATTTTGTTTTCTGTGCTGCATGGTCGTTGCTAAAGAAAGTTTAGATAAAAACCTAATACCTACATAGCCACTCTTGGAAAGAATGCGCCCGTATAAAGCATAAAACAGAAATTATGAATGGTTTTAACATTAAGACTGTAGGTAATCTATAAAAAAGAAGTATGCAATATATTGTTTCCAAGTAGGCTAACCGTATTTAAAATTATTACTTTAGCTCATGAAATCTGATAAAAATTTGAATTTTATGTGTCCCATCAAAATGTCGGCGTCGTTCCAACTTTAATGAAAATATTAATATTTAACCCATTTGATGTTATTTAAACCCGATTAATAGTGGCAATTTTGTTTTACTTTAACAATGAATGTTTAATTATGAAATTTTGTATATTAGGAAGGCGGCTGCTAAACATTGCCATTAATTGGCGCCACAGGAGTTGTGACATTATGCCATTATGAAGGTTTCCATGAAAACCGCTCCTTAATTATATGTTTGGCATAATTCATTTAAATCTCCGTAAGGAGTAATAGTGTTCTGTAATTTAAATCGCATATTGACGATTATAAGACAAATATAAGAGTTCAGTTATTTAAAAAAAAGACATTAAAATGGAAATGAAGATGGACATCTTATTTTGTGAAACTGTATAAGATAGCTAGCTACCAATTTAGCTTAACAAGAACCGATGTCACCCAGTTTGATCCCCACATCCCATTTTTGTTGAATTAGGTAATTTGATAGATTTTCTGTCCACATAAACTAATTTGATCACCTGATTTCATATAACATTAATTTTAAATACTTAACTTTTTTAAACATAAAATAATAGATAAGTAGCGTGGCCCGGCCTACAGTCCGTCTGATAATGAGGCAGCCGTTAAAATTTAACTTAAAAAAAGCGAATAGAATTTGGAAAAATGCACAGAAGAATTGGATTTTATTATATATGTAATGAGATGGCTACGAACATACTTAATATTCATCCGTCAATCCATCAATCTTTGGACGTCCACGGTTGGACATAGGCATCTTCTAATTTACGACATCAAGCCAAACATTATATAGTAGCTTCGTACGTAGCGTTAAATTTATGAGAGAGACATAAAATGACAAAAGAATTTAGCAAAATTGTAAACTTATTAACAATTTTTCCCACAAAAATATTATCTGTGATGATCCTATGTAATTAGACTATAGAGATATAGGACTGTAACTCATTACGATCCATCGAAAATAGAACCAATCATGCATTGAACCATTAACATTCAATTTAACATTTTACTTTGGTATTATTATTTATAGAAAAATCTAACAACACATAACCATTTCACCTAAAATATGTCCTTTGGATAGGGGTTCCATATAATTCAAGGGGGAAAAATATAGTTTTACTTGAAATCGACTACAGAATGTTTCTCTCGAGACATTGGCTCCATTGGCGAAGTCGCAGCTAGTATTTTTTCTCGTATCTTCGGAAGCAGTGCTAACTTGTAACATCTTTTCTATGTTAAATGTAATTTTGGTTTTTAGTATATTCATCTTAAACGTCTTGAAAACACCGTAGCCTAGATCTAGTTCATCTGCAGGAGATATTTATGTGACTTATTAAGGTCTTGGGTAGGTATTAGTAATGTCTTATTTGTAGTATCAAAGCTACATTGGGAATCCAAATTCAGAAGTACGAGCGTACCTTCAATCCATTAATAGCCCACTACTGAGTACGGATTTCTCCTCATCATTGAGGTGGAAGAGAAGTACGAGCGTGTAAGTGTTTACGATCATTTATTATAGTAATGATAGATCACTTTGTTTAATACAAGAGAAGACCTAAATGACGTTAAATTATTGCCGAATTTGATAAACATATACACAAGTGTTCTGGTAACATTCGGCAATAATGAATAAATCAATCCTCGCACTACCCTTACACGCTCCTCATCGCCTACGGTTGGTTGGAAGAAAATGCTATGTTAGCATTAGGCCGTTGTAACATGGAACTTATGTTAAATGTGCAATAAAGTGCTTTTTAATTTTCATTTCAATAATTGCGTGTAGGTATAAATTGCATAAGCAATTCATTTTTTCCTTTAAAATTAATATCGTTACACTGCCAAGCTACGGGTCCATACAGCATCTAGTATTAGCAGTCTCTTATCGCGTGATAGGCAGAAGTCTAGAAATAGTCTTAAAATAAATATTGTGAAGCTATAAATGAACGTGGTGTCGGGGTTTCCTTTAAAAGACTTCGCTGTCCCCGTCTAAGAGTACATACATATATTCCATTATAAGTTGAATAAAACATACATGTGTGTTTTTATAAATTTTATTGATTTTTTTTATTTTTGGAGTACATAAAAATAAAATTAAGTAATAAAAACAATTTCATTCGTAACAATTGTTCGTAACCATGGCAGTGACTATGTTTTTGCAGTCTTTGAGATCTTGGATGAATTTAATTGGTACCAGTTAAATTTATTCAACGCGTAAGTGTATCATGTAACATAGTCAATGTTGTGACAGAAAAATGTAAATAAAATGCCGTAACGGGCACATACTGTAGTAACTGTAGTAATGTAGTAACTTATTTAAGTACAAGGTTCGATCTCTGGCCCTTAGAAAGCAGCAGCTGAAAAAGAAAATATTGATAATTAAAAACACAAAACTGAAAATTGTATAGCACGTATCGTACCCAATAAAGTAGATACTAAATAAAAACATAAATCAACATCGATACATATATGTATATAAATAAATACATACATATACATATATTCAAACAAAAATCGCCCAGTCGCCACATTGACGCAAATCTACATGAAAACGAACGTAAAAACAACAAAAATACAATAAAACAACATTAATATAATATTGATAATATAAACATTAAATATCGAATCCTACAGTAGGTAATTGATAATGAAAATACAGATACACACATGTTTAAATAGTCCTGGACGTTAACTTTAATTTTAACGATTTCATTTTGATGCAAATACTAACAATGAAAAATAACATAATTATAACATAATAGCAAAGTAAAAAAAACGTTTGCATCCATCCATCCTATCGTTGGACATTATAAAATGCCAACCTGAAATGTAACTAAACTGTAAGCTCTTGCGTAAAAATGGTATAACTGTAATATTCACCGAAGCTATTCTCTTGATTTTGTCTTCAATAAATATTACTATTATTAGATTATATATTTTTTGGTTTTTCAGGAGAAATCCGCCAAGGACTATTAAATTTCAGAAAGACATATGCGTACATTAAGGTATTTTATATAGATTATATAATACATTGCATTTAATACACAAATTATATATGAATAAATACATACAAGATGTATAATACACGATATATAACATCATATATAACACGAACATAAGTTTTATCAGAAATCCGTATATAAAACATATTAGCTATCATGCTAACAGATTACTGTTTCACACTGCATGACATGTAAAAGAATGAGTTTTTCCTGTAAAGTGCATATATACTGTGGTCGAGAGGTGCATGAACTGATGGTATATAGGCAGGTATGAAATAATACTATATACAAATAATGAGTTTAGCAAAAATGATTTTGGAGTCCGTTTGCTTCTAGAGGTTATTTTTAACACGTGAAAAGTGATAACGAAAGACAGGAACAAAACACGGGGTTGAAATAATATCTAAATCTATTTCATATTTTAAAAAGTATATTTCTATAAACGTTTAATACATTTTCATACAACATATATTTTTTTCTGTATTAAGGTTCTTCATACGTCCATATGAAATAAAAACATTCCCAAAAAGTTGCATTCAATTTTATTCAACAACTGGGGTTTCAATATTACCAACAGTGAAGTAGGTGCCTGGTGCGCAAAGCTTATAGACTACGAATGTAGGGTAACGTCCTGCTTAGATCACCCACAGTCAATGCGTCTGCCACCATAAGATCTGTCGTTATCAGAGATTAAGATTAATATTTTATACCCTACTAGTTTACATTGTTAGACATAGTATTGCATCAAGTGATTGTGAGTTGTCAAGAAGAACAAGAAGTTTAGAAATAAATTGAAGGCCAATTTTTACAGCCCGTAAACAAAAGCCGAGAAGCGGTAGCTTACATATTTACAGCGTCCCACTAACCTAACGGCCTGATCGGGTGCTTGTCCCAGAGGAAGGTACGTTTCACGGGCGACAGGTAGGAGTCACGGATGTAGGAGGGGCTGCGGTCCCACCGCGCGATCGGTTTCAGCTCCGGCCAGTCGTACCAGAAGGGGTCTCGGGTGATTGCGGAGATGGGCAACGATGGGCTCGGGTTGAAAATATCAGCCCAAGGCCTGCGACGGAGCCCTCCAGCGCTGAACAACGGCGCACCTACACCACACGCCACCATTATTGAGGACAACGGTCACACTAGCTGTTCTTCGTCATCGTCTACATTATGTTAATCACGCGATGTGTCCAGCCAATCATTGTTATGTTTCTGGTTGGTACAGTAAGCTTTTGTCCATCTAGCTTACCTTTTACGTAAACCTAGGTACCTACACCTAGATGTGACACTTTGGGAAAATAAAATTTAATTCTTTTATTACATATGTAGGTAAAAACAAATGTGTTTGTGACAAGTACTGAATGAAGCCAAGTACCCGTTGAAGTCTAATCGTACTGCGGTTTACAAGAGATCAATTGTCACATCTCGATGTCGTACACTGTACACTTAGAACTGTGCCCCTAGGGTATGTTTTATAAATACAAGACTTTTTCGTAAATCTTTGATAGTTCTATTGTTGATATGACATGAAGCCTACACTTGAAGCACAAGAATAAAATATTTTTTCACCTCTCTAGTTTAAAAAAATAATTCATAAAGTGTTTTTAGATGAATACATTATGAATAGTTTGATTTCTAATTTTATTGGCTTCCGTAAAGTTTAGAAACCCGTAAAATCGCATTATCCTAGACAGTATTTTATATGAATGCTTTCAAGAAATTAATAGGTAATTAATACAAGTATTAACGTACAGTTCGAAACAAAATGGTCACAATGTACGAAATTAATGTAGGTAACTCCACCGTCAATCAAAAATGATAAATACATTGCAGATGACTTAAATACAATGCTATATTTTCTGACTAGTGAGGTGAAAATTTTTATATTACACACGAGAGTAAAGTTGTTAAATAGAATAAACTTTTCTCTCTTGTTGATCTTTGAAAACTATTTAAGTTATTTCTATGATTCAGTAAATTTATTTAGCATTAGGTTTAGCATGCATTTCAAAACAAATGTAATTATACAAGTAGTTTATTTATGGAAGGAACACATACACTCGTTGGGATAATAGTATTCATACGTGAATCAAGATGTCATCGTCTTATTCACAGTTAAGTACGCAAAAAGTTCAATAATAAATAGCTTAGATTAATTTTAAATTGGAAACACTAGAAGGAAATCGATTCTACGGTAGGGCTATAACTGCTGTTTCTATAAACCACACTTTAGTTAATTAAAATTAGCGAGGTAATAATTTTATGACACGGAAGACGTGACGAAGATACAGGGTGCGTGGGGTTGCTGCCCTTACCGTCGGAATCAAATGCGACCTCGCACTCACGAGGGGGGCTTATTCTTGGCTTCACCGGTGTCGGGGACTTCCCTCGGAGCGACCGATCAAAATCGGCCCATTTTTCGGCTTCAGCGAAAAATGGGTCCTTTTTGAACACGTCCGAAATCCTCGCTGGCAACGCTCCTTCATGGCAATTCTCACAATCAATACGTCATCAAGTTGAACAAATTCAAATTTAGGACGGACACAGACATTTACGAGATTCGTAAGAGTGTAGTGTTCACGGACACAAGGACGCACTTTTATTAGAAGTGATCATTCCAGGTAAGAGTTACCTTGCTTATATACAATGCAGTTCATGCACTTGTGCTGAAAGTTATGTATGCACAGAATTGGCCATGAATGTCATGTCATGATTGTTTGTCGCATGTACACAATAACGTATGGAACATACAAATTTAACACATACTGTAATCGAAATGAATGTGGGTGGGTACTATTCTACTAAATCAAAACACGAATTGGTCTTTTATATTTTAATTAAAAATTATGAGTTGTGTTAGTTCATGTAATTACCTTTTGTACTATAAATGTAAAAGTTCGTAATAGATTGGCTTATAAAAATACATTAAACTCTAAGTTCGTCAATTATGTCTCTTATTGGTGTAATAGGCATACAATATCAATTCCGTTGCCGTCTTATTATTTCATCCAATAATAACAGTATTGTAAAAATTTATCCAAAACATACTATTTTAACGTACAAAATTTTGAATTTACCAACACCTAACACCGTATATATTTAAATGAGGAAACTTCTACACAATTTGAATATCATATATTATAACAAGGTTTGTAGCTAATTGAAGATAAAATTTGTTTATTGCATACGTAACAAAGACTTACAATAAGTTAAACAATTGATTCATATCTTTGGATCTATACGTCACATTGTTTAAACTCAAATCATTGAATTAACGGTGGGATAGATCCAGATAGAATATACATGTTCTGATATCTCATTACGTTATGGCCAAAGTTATCCAACGGGAGCACCTCGCGATTCAAGAAGCTCCTATTGCATTCGTTCAACGCCTAACTTATAACGTAAATCAGGACGATGGCCAAGATTTGACCATTCAGAATTCACAATAATCAGTCTTTCTGAGACACAAAGAAGAGACTTTACGAAGTCTGTGCAAAAGTCGAATGGTCCAACCTTGTGAGAACTTAATTTACCTTACCCTAAGATGATCGTGCAAAGAACTCATTAGTATAATTTACCTGTTCCCCAGTGAGGTTTGTTATCCGGTTCGTATTCGATGCCTTTAAGGCTCGTGGGCTTCAGAGGATCAACGATGGGGGCGCTCAAGTCGGTGATGGGGTATGCTCGGTCCTTCAAGTAGAGGCCGTAGCGGGAAGGATACAGACGATCGATGGCAGCGAGTCTATCCAGATGGTCTTGCCAGGCTTTGTGAGCATCGAAGGGGTCGACGCCTCGTCGCACACGCCTCGGGATGTTGTAAACTAATAATAGAAATATATATTTTAATATTTCAAATAACAAAAAGTCTAATAGGTTTAACTTCAACAGAAACAATTCAGAGAGATATAAAACATAGTCACGAATAACCCAAAACCATACAACGAGTTTCGGATCCGTTTCGTGGGATCTTCCGAATAAATAATGGAAATATTTATATAGGGCCATATAACACTATATCCTATATGTAATTGAGTAAAGACGGTATCGTATGCAGGAAAAAAGATAGTAGTTCAGAAATTTAATTATGGTCCACATGAACTCTCACGTTACAAGTAATTTCATAATAATATTGTTATTGGTTAAATATGTAGTTAGGTTAGTAAATGCAAAGCCAAAAGGGTTTCGTTTAGTTGACAAGGTATTGAATGACCGGGGTACGAACATTTATCATAGAACTCACCTCTCTATACCTTGGCGACTTGATTTAATGGTTGGAGATTGTCTTTTACATTGGGTCATGAGCGAAAAGTTGAATTAAAAATGTGTCACCTGACAAATGCTTAAAGATTTACAACATGGTTTCGATTAACATTCATGGATATAAAAGTACAATGAATATACAGTTGTGAGTGATGGTATGTATAAGAGGTGATTTCTATTAACTCTGGCATGCAATTTGTGAAATATGATAAGATGCAACTTGCAAGCATACATTTAGTATTAAATACAATAAGTTTTTGCACCTAAAACGTGGATTATGAAGAAAAATAAATTACGCAGAATCCCGGCGTAGCACTGTTTCAGCTATGTATCTTAACGACACCAAAAACTGGAAGTATATTTAGTTAAAATATGTCATTGGATATTTTTGGTAATAAATTTAAATGAACCAAAATGATAATTTTAAGTCAGATGTGATTTACGTGTTGCATGGCTGACGATTCTTTATTGTTTTAAAATAGTTCACTACTAAATCTTGTATGCAAAGTGTATTAACTCCATGTAATGTTGATCGATTTTGTCATTGGAATAAATCTCCGAACCTTCGTCAGGATCCACGCCAATAAAAATGTGCTTAGGCTTTATTTATATAAAAATGTATATAAATTACAATATAAAGCGATACTTCAATTATAGCAGACATTAATTTGCAGATATTCTAACTTATTCTTAGCTGGTGTTCGATATATTAAATAAGCATTCAGTTTCATCCTGCAGCAAGGTAATTATATTAAAACGTCATCTTATCTTTGCCAAAAGCATTTTAGCAGATATATATGTAGTTAGCAAAAATTTTAAACTCCACCCTGGACATTTGATGCTGAAACAATTAAAATATAGTGCCAATGATGATCAACGATGATGAGCTATCGTGTAGTGATCTTAAAAAAATCTTAATTTACTTAATTTATGAATGATATTATGTATGACAATATACAGGTCTCGAATGTGGTTCTCTGTACATATATATGTACATTTAAAACATGGAAGTGTTTCCAATATCTTTGATCGAAATACGATAAATCTTCTGAGACAGGTCTGTAATTCAGACTGACTCTTGGCAGTCGTGGTCAAACGTAAGAGTGTTTCGAGTTATGCGTAACATTTGCCAATCGGACCCGACTCCCAGTTACTACACGAGTTCCATCTGTCAACACTTTGATCTATTTTTACCGAGACGAAACCAAGTCACGTGTGTGCAGACTCACTTTCAGTCAATGGTAAATAGAAGCGATACTTAGTGTGGTTAATAAAGCTCTCGTAGTGTTATATACTGACCTGGCCTGTACCGTTCGAGGGAGCTAGGGTACGAGTAGTTGTGAGCGTAGATGGGGCGCGGAGAGTAACCGTAGACTTCGCGGTGCACCGGCAGGTAACGGTATCCGGGGACGGTGATCCTCTCAGCAGCGGCAATGGGGTCATCGTAGATAGATTTGGTGTATGGGTAGGTGGAGAGCAGCTCGGGGAAAACACTGCGGCGCGATGGCCTGTACCTTTCCTCGGCTCTGATGTCTTCCGATCCTACGCACACGTAAAATTAGGTAGCTTGCTTACATCGGAGGGTTTATTTTGATTATTTTTATCTGAATGTACTTGTTAAGTAATTATGCTGTAAGATTTTGAAGAACTTAATATAATTTTGATGCAGATCACCGGTTTGTTATCGCTTAGGTCAAGGCCATAGGGTGTGAAACTCATTATGTTTGTAGCCATCTATAATCCTAAACATGTAACTCTGAGTTAACGTTGAAATAGTCCGGATATTTTAGTCTCTTGTTAAAGCATTTGATATGCTGCTCATTAAAATCTAAATTGACCATTAACATGGCTATAATGGTAATTAAAGTCATTTACTCTGTGTTACATTGATGCTGATTGAGAACTAAGAGAGAACACCTTATAACCTAGACCGTCGGAGAGCTAAGGCAAGGCCAAGAGATTAGTAGGTTTTAGACTGTTATGCTATACTATTTAACTCATTTTTTGCTAAGGATCATATTATTGTTCATTACATAAAAGTTACAAATTACCTTTTAGAGATCGCACAAAAGATTGCCAAAACCTGGCTTTCTTTGATGGCGTCTCATTTCTGCCAATCATTTCTAAATGACTTTTAAACATTTTGGCTGTTTATGTCGTGCTCGTGGTCTGTAACAAAACATACGTTTTCATATGATACGTATTTATAGAAACAATCGTGATAGCAGATATACATATTTATATCGAAAGACGTTCCTTCGCATGCCTTGGGTTTGTAACCTTGGATTCGCTTTAAGTATTTGCAAAATCCGAGTTTAGGTGACATAATTGTATACAATAGCCTGCTCATTTCTCGTAAATAGAGCAATGACGTATTCAGAGTTAGCAGCTGGGCCGCAAATAGCCGACTCGGTGGCTGGCTGCCGTGTCGAATGGCCCATGGACTTGGCCGACGGCCAATCTCTCTGCTCGAGGAGTAACTTGAAAACGGCCGTTTTTACCAATGTTTAATAAATTACTCGGTTATTTTCGAAATCCAAGCGACCTTGTTACAACTTTTACACGGGCATCACGGCTGCCGTAATCTGTATATTACATAAGCAATGATCTTATGGAAGAGTAAAGAAGGTTCTACATTATAGGAATTTGATCTTACTTTCTCATTCTTAAGATTTGCCATCTTAATTATGTTCCTTTTTTGTTTACATTTTTAAATGAAAAAACATAGGATGTAATCAATAATAATACATATTTATTAGTGTTACGACAAAATGCAACGATCGCATTAAAAGGAAAACATTACTTTATGGTCCATTGGGCATTAGCCAGAACAATTAAATTTGTTTATGGAACATGTCATATGCTTTACATATTACAATGTCTGACGTACATTTAGCAGATGTATTCTGTAATTTACTGTGCAGAATTTCCAGAGTACCTTAAGTTTCCCGCCTACACGTACTGTTCCTTAATGATGCATCCCATATCTTTATGTATTCTGTTAAAACATTTGCGTCACAAATTTATATTTAGAAGAACAGACTCACTATTTATCACATTTTCATTGCAAGATGAAGGTTTAGTCAAATATATCATTACATTTCACGTCGATGGAATGCATCTTTCGGTCTAACTAAAGTATATTGATTTTGATGTTATATATTTGAAATTAACCATTTAATTATGCATGTATGTGGTTGATAAGTCGTTAACGTTTTATTAATCATACATGAAATAGCTCCACACTTTAAAACGTATTTGTTAATTTATCTTTGAAGAAAACTGTATAACTTTTTTTATATACCATTTAATGGTAAAAATATACTACTTTAGTTTGCATAATTAGGTAATAACGATTAAATAATTTAATATAATATGAGATGTTTAGTTTACTTCCATCAGTAACTTTATACCATAAACAAATATTTTATGTACATATATAGATTATTTTAGGGAAAACCTTAATTAGTTTCCAATAATCGGTTTACGATTATCATTCAACAGATTTTACAAGCCTGCCAGACGTAGGTCCCCCGAAATTGATCTTTTATTCGCTGCAGTCAACATTATTTAACGCGAAGTGGGTGTCTCGTATTTTAGAAATGGGCGTTAAAAAGACTGTTTGTAATTTATGACTCAGACGACATAATTCGGTCAAGAACGAAGGCCAATGTCAAATATATTTTGCCATATTTATCCGAATGACCCATTTAGTAGGCGTCGACGTTACATCTCCTTGGTGAAAAGCCAACATCGGGTAGTGGTGACGTGGCTGTAGAAAGTCAACGGTTGTAAAAACCCGATTGTGAAACGGCTTCAAAAATATACTAAGGCGCGTCGATTTGTCGGGATTGCAAATTTGGCTCGGGATGAGTGCGGCCCAAAATAGTCCGGCGCGCGGGCGGATCAGATTCACAGCATTCCCGGATCTCGCCGTTTGTCGCGACAGGTGCGCCCTCTAACGACAATCTGCACACATCACAACCCCTGTTGGAATTCGTGTCGAAAATTCTTTTAACGGCCTAGTTTATTTTGTTTTTATAGATTTTTTGTTTCATCTTGTTTATATATTATATTAATAAAATATCAAACTAAATAATATGTAAAATTAAAATATATCAAAACTGGCCTGGATAAGTGGAAAAATCTGAACACTTCTATTACAAAAATATGAAAACAAATCACTAAATACTCGATGTATTTAAATAATAATTAAAAAATAGTTTAAAACCGAATGCTGAAAATAAATTAAAAACATATTTAAACTTACGTGATGTAAAACTATTGTCTATTATATAACAATACAGAGGAGCACAATTATTAAATCAAGATAATCCGACGGTCACTGTTAAACCATTGACTGACTTACGTGATGCAGAACTATTACCCTCCCCGTTTAAATGTTGTGGTACTGGACTAATCACTCGCGAGAATATGGACCAGAGAAGGGGAAGCGAAGAGCGAGAACAATTGCGCAACTAGAACGAGACGGCAACATGCACTCCGAAGGCACAGGTGTACGCGAAACCGCTCGGAACCCTTACACTATTGGCACAACCCTTCGGCGGAGCACTAGATTTCTTACCGATTAAAATAATGGTCGTATAATGTTAGCGGCTGTGTGGTATCGTTGACGAGCCGACGTCGAGTGTCGGACCGGGGCGGGCGCGCACTGGCGCGGCCGGCGGCGGCTCGCGGCCGCCCGCCCGCCCCCGCTATCTCCAAACATTTTACTTTATTCATGTTTTACTATTTTACTCGCTTTCTAACTACTTCTATCAGTGCGGTCTAGGCCATTATTATGCTAAAGAAACACGTCTTAACTGTGGAATTTAAAGTCTAGTCTTTGCCTTTCGTCAAGTTATCGAAATGAAATTAAAAATCTGAATTGTCCCTAAAGCTCGTTGACAGTGAGAGTAAGCAATTAAAGCCCACGAGCATACATTATCTATTTTAATTAATAGTTGTATCACATCGTAGATAATTCTCGCATGACTCGTCCATTAATTAATTCCCTACGCAAACATTTCTTCAGTTAAATTCAGTGGGATATTATGTTAGTTTGTAATTTATGTTAACAATTTATAATCGTAATACGATTATTATAACGGTTTTAGTGAAATTTATTAATTTAAGGATATTTTTCTTAAATTATGCTTTGCTGTAGGTAGGGTTTATAATTTTCCATCAATCTCGTGAATTCTTAATGATAACTATAACCTACTGACCTTTTTATATCAACCTGACATATTTCTGTCTGCAATATCGTCACAATAATAAAACGGTACAACGTAATAAAGGAGCTGCAATTTAGCTTTGTGTGATTATTATCGTTTTCGAAGTACATGAAGATATAAAAATCTGATCTAATTTTTCTGAGATTTGAAAGAAGTGATGTGAGCGGTTTTATGGGGAATAATAAGGATATAAAAGAACACTATAAAAACTGTTATTAATTCCTAGGACAGTCAGGAATATCTGTCGGACATAGTGAAAGTTTAGACTCCGCCTAAGGTAGGTATTTTTTTCTGAGGATGTTACATTAACTGATGAAACATTTTACCTGAAGTACGATCCGACTCAGCAAGCTTAGGTTAGATTAGCACAAGTAGGTATTGCCTTCAACCCATTAATGGCCCACTACTGATCATACTCCACCACGCTGCTCCAATGCGGATTGGTGCAGGGGTTAGTGGCCAACCCAACTGTTGGATGTTTTCAAACCGCCCGAAAGCCTCCGACATGGCTTGACGACTGCTATGTCCATAGCAACCGGGACCGACGGCTTAACGTGCCCTCCGAAGCACCGAAACGCTCAAGAAATTTAGGCAAAAAATTTAAAAGTAGGTATTGCTTATCCTGCACGGGGGACACGGGGAGACAATCCTACAATAATTACATTTGTTACATTTGAGCGTAAACTGAAAATTTGTAAGTATTCTTTGTGAGAGTTAGATTCTTATAGATCTTTGTGATTTAGCAGAGACCTAAAAATCATATAAAAATCATATTTTTTTATGTATTGCTCGGATTCCCAAAGAGAGAGAGGAAAAATTACGTTAACCAAATCCAGATTCCCTCATTGTGTATGTTCATCATCTAGTCAACTAATATTATTTACTATGTCGGTAAATTAGAGCGTTGGAACAGAAAAGTTATTTTCTTTGAGTACCCTAATATTGATGTAAATAAAAAGTATGCAGAACTGAATAAAAACTTTATTAACGTATGATTGTAGAAGCTATCATTCTCAGTACCACAAATTTGTATTGCTTTGCCTTGGTTTCACGACTCAGTGTTAGTGACAGAACTTAAATTACTCAAAGAAGATAATAACCGTCCTTATTATTAGAAAAAAGTTTTATGCCCTTGATGTGAGATTTTATGATGTGTGATTTTATTTCACGTCGACAGACTCGTCCTGAAATTAGCCATATTAGTAGCACTAATATGTGTATCAGCTACGTACGTAGTTTTTAAGAATAATTCATTGATAATAGCGATTATTAGTATCTTTTGTTGCTCAATCCACAGTAATTTACCCTACAGTCAAACTGAAGCTTTTAATTAGATCCCTGTGCAAAGAAATATAAGTCGTCTGTTCTCAAGAATGTTAATTGAGAATTGTGTGTTATGCAGTCTGTTACACAGATACCTAATCCTAGTAGAATTATTTGTCACATCTGACTGACGCGGAAGCTAAAAAAGAATCGAGTCGTCATTAACATTGAAACGTAAAGCGGATGTTTTCTTTATATAAATTAAATTCAATAGCATTCAGAAAATAAAACAAGCTTTTGATGGAAGAGGCGTCACTTTATTTCTGTGAAAACGATCCGAGGTCGAAACCGTCGATGATGAACGTCCTCTACATTATTTTGTATATTTTTAGCGCAGTACGTACATATCGTATTTTGTTAGGTTTGTTGACGTTTCACGAACACTAAACAGTTTTATAACGTCATCGTTAGACGCAGTGTCTTTATTTATTAACCGGAAATTATTTTTCACATCGCGCTTGTTTTGAAATTTAATATTTATTTTGCAATAGTAAGTATTAAATGTTAATGCGATTAGTCTATGTACACATCTCTCTTTTTTACCAAATACTTAGTATTCAAATAACTACTGTTGATTCGGTTAGGTACATAGTTTTACAAAGAAAAAGTATATTCAGTAACCCAGACCGGTGCTTTGCACCACGCTAAGAGAATAACTACTGAGTAATGTAGTCAATTACGAGATTTTGTTTTATAGATCTCATTATTATTAAAGCTTAAAACAATATACCAAAAAATGTAAAATACATGGTTACAATATGATCTATTTCTTGAAAGGGGTTACAGGACAGTGTACAGTTAGTACTAGTTGACCCAGCAGACGTTGTTCTGCAATATATACATATAACAAGATATGTAATCTTGAAAACTGCATTCAAATCGGATAAGCCATTTCTAAGATAATCATGTACAAACATACAGACAAAATGAAAAAACATTGTTTTGGTTTTCTTGCGTATATAAAGGCCATTATTCAATTTTTAAACATATTTGCCACGTACAGACAGCGATCAGTTACAGTTTTGTTATATGTATAGATAGATGAAGATCATCCTTGAACGTCTGCAACTTAGTAGTTTGTTGCGTTATTTAAGATGTAAGAACTTAGAATTAAAAACTTTGTTTTTAAATTAAAGTAGACCTACACTTGTGTAAGGGAATAATCCGAAAATAATTAAAGTTAAGAACGCAATTTTTTAGCTAAGGCCAAATAAATACCGTTTATTGTAAAAAACATATATACATATATGTGGGTAAAAAATTACCTTAATTTATATAAAGCCCCGATAAAAAATATTTTATTTATTTGTTTTATTCCGAAATAATAAAATTCCAAAATAATACAATTATAAAATACTGAGATAACTTCCTATATACTGAAATAACATATAGGCAGTGTTAGTGTAATAAATATTATGTTATTGACT
>DWJN01002037.1:0-16185 GCA_018248895.1 Carystus phorcus | reverse complement strand
CTTAACGTGCCCTCCGAAGCACGGAAACGCTCAAGAAATTTTTGCCACTAGCGGTCACCCATCCAGGTACCAATCGCCCGCAGTTGCTTAACTCAATTGTATAGCAGCGACGCGAGTCGCCGGGTTATGAGCGCTTCATAGCTACTACATACTAGCTACTATACTATACATACATATATAGCTACTATCGTTTTGAAATCGACCGTGAAATAAGTATACGTGTTTCACAGTAGCGGAGAGTCAGAAATAACACAGGCAACGTTTAGTTTTTGGTCATAATTTATAATGACTAATATGACATTGTTTGGAAATGTGTAATGTATAATTCAAATTCCGCCTCACATTTGTTGTGAAACATTGTATGTTTTTACTTCATAATGTCTAAGGTAATTACAAGAAAATTAACAAAGTGTTTACAGAATTACCCACACTTATATTTCCTATTTTAATCGTTAAGGTATGAAATAATAGAAAATCCTTAATTGAGTATTTAATTATTTTAAGGGGTAAATTGAATTAACTTTTTATTTAACAAACCATCTGATCCTGACTGTGAAAGAACGAAACTTGTTCTCTAGCGATAGCAACTATAAATAAAGATGAACCACCTTATTACATAATAAGGTCTAAACCACGATTATCAAGTATAGGTTTATCTTTCATACTATACTTTAAGCCAAGGTTTAATTGACTTCTAATAGAAGTTTAAACTGGTACTTTGCTAGTCCAAGTTTTGTAATAAAGCCGAAATCAACATTATAATCGAACGGAATACCGATGCGGGTAATTTATTCCAGTCCTTCGCAGTAGGTATCATAAACGATGAGACCAATAATTATATATCATATTTGTCCGCTACAGACTGCGATAAGGTCATAGACAAATCGTGCACGCGTTAACGCCGATAATAATAATTAAATCTTATGAATTTATATTCTTGACGTCTTTTTGACATTTGATAAATGCATGTCAAATGCACAAAAACTCGTAGTGGAAGCATTCGACTATGATACCATCTGGCAATGCCGTAATAAAGACATTACTGAAATGTTGCATATATTTGGTCATCATTGGCTAATATAAATATTTTATACTGCGTTTTGTTCGTAGCTTTGTCCAAAGATAAGTTAACAAACAAAACAAGTTTTGTATACGTTACTGTAAAACCCCGAACCACGGTAAACCTATATTTTTACCGGTAAACTCTACATAATTTCGTCTGTATGTCACGAATCTCCTCTTACCCCCGGTTTCTGAAAGGCTTATCAAAATCTCGTTGAACTAACAGGCATATTAATAGGAGACTCGGTCAAATTAATACGAGTTTCTGAAACGTTAGTTAGTGAATGATAAATCAAAGAACAAAATTGCATTTGACATACGTCTTGGAAGTAAATTTGTTAGCTCTTTTTAACTGATTAATTGTTCAAATCAAACGAGATAATCATGCTTTCGACAACCCTATTGACGTTTGACAACAGATTTGACAGTTTATTTGTTAATTTTTCGTTGATCAGCCTTTCAGAAACTTGCGGTTAATCTATTAGACTGATTTTGATGAAATTTGTTATAATGTAATCCGCTATTATCATTATGTATACAAATATATGGTGCCAATAAGCAAATAAGTCAGTAATTATGCAATAAACTACTACACATTTCATCAAAGTATCTTTTAATAACGCTCTTACGTATTAAAAATCTTTCTATTACAAGTATATTATATTTCGTATAAGAAAACAAATTTCATATATCTGTTATAACAAGTAGCAATCAAGTAAACAAAATATTGTTGTAAAAACAATTATGTTATTGATAAAAACTATAATTAATCTTGAGTTTGATGTAGTTAATGTAATATACAAAGCATTCATGTTTAAGGCAAAAACAGGTTGGCGGGCCACGGTTATTAGTTATTTATCATTCCATTTCAACCTTGCACTCTGTCAGAAGTGGTCGTGGGCTTAATTTCTGAACATGGAATTCATACCGAAAAACCCTTTATTTGAATTTAAAACAGATCAGTTAAAAATGGTTAGAAAACAATATAACCTGGACAAACCAGGCGAAATGGGCCGAGCTATCGACGTTCTCGAAGCGTGGATTAAAATGCAGAATCATTTCACGAAGAAGGACCTACGTAAGTATTATTTTTTATGAGAATGAGTGTCCAAATTCGATAATAATTATCATTACAATTTGAAGTAATTTATTTGCAATTTAAAACACTTTTACACGAGTTAACTATTCAGAGAAATTGTTTATGTTGATAAAGAAAAGTGCACGCCTCATAATCTCATTTTGCAATATTAAATTTATTTATTATTGTTTTAATGCCGATTTAAAACGAATTACATTAAAAATAATGTATCAGCTTGTAAGTTGTGCAAAACAAAGTTTTTGTTTATAATACTATAGCTCATAATATAATTCTTCTTTTTTCTTCTTATGAAGTTTTGTGTGTATTTAAGTATATTCCCAATTCTCTTAGAACAGAAAGAATATAATTGTGTTAGCCTTAATATTATTATATTAAATAAGTAAGTAACAAGAAGATAACCTCTATGTCGAGAGATTAGTCAGAAGTTATTAGTACTTAACAAGCGTGATATTGAATTATGATAAAACATTTATTTCGGCTATTCTACTCATAATACATTGTATTAACTGTAAATATTATATTATCTATTTATTATAAAACTGCGGTCGAAGTTTAACAGTAATTAACTTTAAAAGAATTACTTAACGATAACATTATGAACATAATTAGTTAATGTTTTACTTTCCTTAGTAAATGTTTTTATATGAATAATTCTCCAGTACGTTACGATGAGATATTTTAATGATATTTTTGTTTGTTTAAATGGATTCAAGAATGGTTCAAATTCACGATTCGATAGATTTATTAAATAGCAGACCCGGCAAAATTCGCTTCGCCTAATTCTCAATGAATGACTGAAGTAAATTGACATGACTTTTTTATTTGTTAACCGATTTAAATGAAAAAAACACCAAATGTTAAGTGAAACCTATCACAATTTAATCCTGAAAACTGAATTCAAATCCAATTTGTCGTTTATTAGATTAGCGTGCACAAACATACAAAATGAAAAAACATTGTTTTAGGTTCTCTTGCGTATATAAAGATACCCCATTATAAATTGTTAATACATATATTTGCCATGTACAAACAGCGATCAGTTAAAGTTTTATTACATGTACTATCGAACCATTTGATTCATGACCCACCTTGCTGACAGTTCGTTTGTAATTTTTTCAAAGACAAATTCGTTTTCTTGTCGGCCGTGGCGTTGCACTTAAGACATTTTATATATACTTTACCAATATAAGACAGTTAAAATATTTATAAAGAAAGCAAGGTCAGTGAAATCAGTAACTGTCAGTGTCATATAAAATAGTAAGAAGTCGGTTTCCAAGACAACAAACGTTTAGGCAAATTTCGACCTAATTGCGTTTGAATGGCTGGAGGAAAATAAGCATATGGTGGGTCACGAATCAATTTGGCCGATAGTACATTTTGCTTGAGAAACCTGTAACTAACCTCAAAATTTAATGAAGTTCGTACTAGGCAGCAATACATCGGTTTCAAACGACAGGCTTCATTTATCTTCATAAACTATTAATGACAACAACGACACATAAAATATTAAGAAATTCATAATAGAATGACAAGTTTGTAGAAGATTAGCCTTCCCTAGACTAGTTGTTTAAATGTACATCACCCTAGTTTCTCTCGCAAATTTCCATGGAACAATAATCTCTTAATCGCGACTGAAAGCACTAGAATAAATATAGGCAACATTTTGACCTTATTCTAGATTTTTCAACGGTTGCTGCAATTTCCTCTTTTACTAATGAGGCCTTTTATTTAGTTCCCCCATAATGGAGCATTAGTATTTTGATCTGCATTTTGCAGATTCTCTTCGTCTCCGAGATCTATTGTAGAAAGAAGCTATCATTTTCTGTTCTACGTGGCGCTTTGGATGTCACAGCATAGGTTTTAGTTTAAGCAAATTTTATGAGATGCAAAGTAGTTGGGATAATATGTTAAGTGTAATTTTGTTACCAACTACTTAAATAACAACATTATACTAGTCTGTTGGTATAGTCAATTATATAGCCTTGTAAGGGACAAATTTATCCGTACCTAATCATCTGCCACTTTGGTGAGCAACTTATGCTACGTGTGTATCCAAACCAAGAATTGGAATCCCTTATGGCGTCTATGAACCACAGCTATTAATTGTAGTGTGCTTAATTATATTTATTTATAATAACTAGAATATGAAGCTGTATTTCTTCCGAATCGTACTGACTTTACGGGAATTTTATTAATATAAATAAGTGTTCGTATTGGTTTATACACTAATTGGTTAGTCGAAGAAAATAAAGTTAAATGGAATTCCTAATCGAATTTTCATGAAAGAACACAAACCGTCTTAAATTTTCATCACGAAATCAGGCATGAATACGGCAATTTTTTAATTAACTTAAAGATTTAATACTGTATTGCGAAACTTTGCTAAACTAGGGATGATTTGGAAAATTGAATATTTGCCCTAAAACATTTTCGTATAGAATTTAGGCTACAGCTCCGCTTGTCGATAGAACTACAAATAGTTCGTAAACGTAGTACGATCCAGGTACAAGTAAAACTTTGTTTTGAAACTACGCCGTTTAACTAACTGACAAACATTGTAATACAGTTGTACGTAAGCTTTATTTGAATTTCATTTCACAAATATGCAGCATTTAATAAAACTTTGACTGACTGATATATAATGTACTAGCTGCGTCAGTGATCCTAGTAGCATGAAACCTAATACAAAGGCTTTTATGAAAGAATAACTAAGAAAGGAATTTGAAAATTTCAAAAAAATTAAGTTATGAAGTGTCGAAGTGGGAAGACGAGAAATGAAATGGGAAATAAATGTGTGTATAACTGTATAAAAAAATAATTTTCATTCCATTTATTTGAAACTGACTGTGTAATACTGCCCTTTGAAAAAGTCCGATATTTTCGCAAATAAACTCGCGGGCATCGGTTTGTATTTATGTCCTTATAACTTAAAGAAGTCTGCACTTGTCTACAACTGATAAATGAACACAGCCTCCAGTGAACATCCAAACACTATATTGCTGATGTGTTGCACGGCCAACAAAACATCTGTTTTGTTTTGTTGAAAGCGAAACAAAATCTGTTTTGTTTCGCTTTCTGACACTGCAATTAAAAAACTCGTTAAATATAAGTCAATCTTATAAGATCATTATACCTTCAACGTTCATTTTAAAACTAGCGACCAAGCATAAAGTCGCCTAGCAACATTAATTAATACTAAGAGAATTAAATTGAGTAGTACAAAGCCAATTTCTGAGTATCTCATTCTTTACACCATAAGCAAAGAGGTAAGCTGGGACTCAGGAATAAATTATGTACCAGAAGTAACTAGCTTGGTAGTTATTATGGTTACTTTTGTTATTATAAAAGGCAGTGAACTAAGTAAATGAACAAAAATGCTTTGGAATATAATAACAGCCAGTTCTAGTATCACAATTAGCGCTAATTCTCCGTATGATGGATTGCTTGACCGTTTTTACTTAGTGACTCAGCAAGTAGTAAACAAAGAAACTAATATTTGCAATGGTATCATGGTATGGCATACGATATCATCTATAATAATAAGTAATTTTTATTATGATTATGCCTCACGAAATAAACAATCATTGTCGGAGGACTATTACTTTTATTTATAAATGTATTCATTGTACGTTATTGCTTGACGATAGTCAAAGCGGATGATAATTGTAGATGTAGTCATGGATGGTAAAGTTCACAAACTAAGAAGCAACTTCTTGATTTAAAGACACACATTATAAACAAATTATCATTATAACTCATTATCTGTTAACATAGTCTAGATTGTAAAAAATATATTTGTATAGACATTAATTTGTAATAATTACCATGATTATAGGTTAATTATGCTAAGTAAAATATCTTATAGATCATAGTCGAACTCTTGACTTTGAATTGAGTGCTAATAGTCCTTGAGTCTAGACTATCTAATTAAGTATTCTTGCTAGTGTTACAGCAACTTCTTTGAAAACCTTACGCCCTACGAAAACCATATCCTCGCAACTCGCAAAAGAACTTTCTTAAAGGTCTTAATTAAAATGAAGATGTTTGAGAATAAGTAAGGCTATTATGGGATTCTACATTAAGATTGAAACGGAAACTATAACTCGCGCGGTACAGGTATATGCAATTACACATTTTACATTTTGTTATGCAATGTATATTCTTTTATTCTTGTAAAAGGAGTGGGTGAGGGCGACGAAGTCAAGAGCCATCGAGCAGAGAGCCCGCTACCGCGGCCCACATGCGGTTCATAATAATTTCTTCCTAGCTACGGTCTGTGACAATCAAAAGAGCAAGAGATACTACTTACTTGTATGTTAATAACTTCTTTTGTAGTAAAATCAGTTATCTATGTGAAATGAAATCATGTACTATTACTGTGGAGTAAGGAAATTGTACTTATCCTCGAGTTCAAGCCAGTACTATTCGTGATGCATCCTACTAAAATGCGACCGAGGCTCTGTAGATACCTTCTATTAAAGGTAGCTGTACTTTATACTAATCATGGAACCACTTACGTTCATGGGCTATTGCGACCATCTAATATTAGATAACCCATGTGCTTATTTGCTAACGATCACAGAAAACAGAAGTCAACTACTCTTACCATAATTGTGATTGAAACTATGAATATGACGAAATCTACAAAGTTAATTTAATTTAAAATATCCAAATATCTTCATCCCATTAATGGTCAAACAAAATTGAAATCCATGTAAAGCTCTACCTAGGCCTCCTCTATTTGAGTATCACTCAGATTCATCCTGATTTCTGATTCCAGCGGTTAACCGCTGTCCTCTTGAAATATTCCGTTGACTTGGTCGGTGACCAGTGCTGAGTTGTGGTCGTCATTCGTATATTTTTCAACTCCAACAATATGGCCAGTTAATTGTCACTCTAGTCGACTCATTCTATGAGCTAAGTCTATAAACTTTATTGCGAATCCTCTCTCGTAGCGACATACTTAACGTAGCTATTTTCTTAGGATGCCACCATAATAAATAAGTGTCGATTAATCATAAAGTCACAATTGAGTCCTTATTAGACCGCATTCAATAAAAGATTCGTAATCAAAATAGGTATATTGACTTGACATACCTATCTCATACATCAATTTGAGTTTAAATTATTTAATATAATTAATTTGTCTATCAAATGTTTCATTTCATATCAACAAGTTGGAGAAGAACTATATCCTGTTTTGTGACAACTTAAATATCACCAATAGGTAAATCATTTTTGAAAATCTATATGAAAATATGTATTATTATTAATACTGTAGCCAGATGTTAGAGACACCTGACGGCTCATAAGATATGCGTTTTGGCCATTCATTACGAAAAGTGCCTCAAATTAACTTTTTACGACACAATAAATGTGATAGAATTACCAGTTCGTAAAGTAATAAAAAAGTCTCGTTAGGGACGTCGTGTACTTATAACTACCCGGTGCGGTGGCCACTGGCCGGCTCGGTAACAATTTTCACCGCTGTAAATGAGGGTGCGAGACGGTAAATTGCGATCCTTCGGTATGTTTCAATGTAGTACAATATACTAAACTCACTAAAATGTATAAGCAAACGGCCTTTGAAATATTTGTAAACTTATTTGCAACGAAGTAAACATTCATTAAAGCTTTTTCGGAATTTAAATATACTGCGGAACTTTCTTATGAATATTTAAATTATCGTGGACCGTAAGTATTACTCGTGCCTTTAGACCGTGTATTTTATTTCATGGTCAGAAATCTCTGAAAATCGATAAAATACAATATTCAACAGCTCTTTGATATTCTTAATTGGTATTCTAATGAGTCATTGAATCGCGAAACAAGTAATACTAGACCGTGTTTTAATTCATGGTCAGAGTTCTTTAGGAATATCAATAAAATACAACTGTATGATATTTAAAATTTTTATTATGATAAAGTAGGAGTGATTTTGTTATAAGTAAATGTTATATATGTACATTATTTTTCCATTTTCTTTATATAAACTGAAATCATTCATGTTTCTCCAATATTTTCTCTGAAATTGGTTATAAGAACGCAATTAACTTTTCATTGGCGAACAAAAGATTATGACTAAAAAGAAAGTCTTAATTCGCTTATTAACGCCGGCCATTTATAGCGGAGCTAATGTTTTTAATAATGAGATAAATCAATTGACTATAATCAGTGATTTGAAAATTTTTCGAATTGTATTATATTGTAAAGATTGCGCCTTTCACGTTACTGCAGTTTCTAGAGGTAAATAAAATTGTTTGCTCTTTTTTACTGTTAAATAAACTTGAAGCTGGACTAGTGACCGTTTGTTAAGTACAAAGGAAATATTAGAAAAACATTTTGAACACGGACAGGTTTTCAAAATTCTTGGTAGAAAATAGTGAATTTTGCACTGTAAACACTTACACAGAAATGCGAAATTGTGAATGTGATTTGAGTTCTGAATTGCGTAATACTGCGTTGCCCGTAGTTATTGTAGGTTCTTAACGTATTTTTTAGCCTTTATAATATTCGGAATAATTAAACTTACTTTGAGGAAATGATATCATGATGCACGAGGACTTATATGATGCCCGCATGAGATGTCTTTGTGGGGTTGATCTTGACTAGATTGAGTCGACCCCATTCCGAGACTCGTTCCAGAGTGTTCTTGACTTCTGAGACTTCAGAATAACCATAAGATATTTTTATAACCATTGTGTGAAGCACATTCTTACAAGGGGCATTATTTAAAACTTCTAAGTAATCATAATAGACGTAAAGATCGTATACTCCACAGGATGAGGATCCAAAATAAAGTTGCTTGATATAAGTTAATAGAACTTCAGTTTGAAACTTTATAAGGAGTTATAATACTTTGAAATAATCAAGACTGAATAAAAGTAAATCTTACATAATAACGATAATAAAAGTAATCCGTGATGAGGTTATATCGAGACATCAGTTAACCAAAATAAAAAGTTTTAAGAATTATTTCGACAATTTCGTAGTATTAATGTGAATATCAGTGAAAAGTAGGATCAGTTCGTAATTTAAATACATTAATAAAACAATTCCTTTACTCGAAAGCATCCTATTACAAGGTATGTTATTACTTAGCTGTATTCTATAAACATTACTTAAATGGAAAGTAGCAATTGGATTTAAGTATCTCGTGAATAAGATTAAAGTAAAACCTAGTGAGAACTAACTAAATTCTCCTACGTTTCTACGGAGTATTTCACGGGGTTTTACGTATTCGACCGACGTTAATTCTGCGACGGCGGAAATAAAGCTGCTGAAACTAAGTTCTCGTATTTTAAATAAAGCGATGCTTACTGTATACTTTTAAAGTGATTACAAATTCGCCAGTATTTCGTATTTCTGATAAATTAAACTTACGAAAACTGCAAGGCGGCTTCTTTCACGTTCTTATTATGAAATGAAATTTACACTAAAAACCTTTACCTTGATTATTGATATTCTTTCACACTGTTTGTATACGAATTTTAAATTTAACAAATCTTTGATTGGAGTCAGTACTCGTATTCATTGTGAATTGTTTTCATGTTTCGTTTTCTTATTTGCATTTCGACGATCGAAATGCCATACTAAAAATAAACTAGATCAATATGTTTTTCTTAGTGAAACACGCAAAACACAAAACAAAAAGATAATTTATCAGGATTAGGTAAATAAAAATACTACTATGTAATAAGTCATGTGTGTCCTGAGTAATAAGTCTTAATTTTGATACAAGGAGAATTTCCTCCTTTTTATATTCTGATCAGTATGTTTAGGGTTAATACTTTTGTTAATATATTTGTATGTCGTCCAGATATCGGATGATGATCGTATGTCGCTGACCACAGCGGTGTCTGACGAAGAAGATCCAGGTGAGAGCGCAATGAACTCTCCGTACAAAGGCAAGCAAACCGGTGCGGCGGCCGCTTCCTTTAACTGCACTGGAGCCGTAAGGAAAGCCGGGTAAGAGGTTTTTATTAAAATTGTCTAATTGGAACTGAAACGTTAACATACCATTAAAACTACCATTAAAAATGTTTATTATTTCTCTTTTCTCGTGATATAAAATATCAAGTTACAATCGAATGTTTTGACTTATGTTGTGTTTTCATTATTTAGGAGACAAGTACCTATCTTTTCCACAATATTTATGTAGGAAAGAGAACGTATTTATGTAGAATACGTCTACTTCATACGCATTAATTGCGTGTCTATTAAAAAATATTTCTCGGCTTTTCTTTAAAAGTTAGTATCTACATTTTTCTTCTCGGTTATATCATAACTTGTGAAAGTATTTTGACGACGTAGCTCCATATTTCGTATGAAAACAACCAAATATGAAAGCACCTGCCTTTCTAAAGTTTTAAAATAATTGTAAGGAAAAGGAAGAAAGAAAGGAAAACAAAAGGAACGTGATGTCGTAGAAGTTGACGACTTTCCTAGTGCCTGCAGCGTCCTTTATATTTCTTGAGGCTACAATTCCTGTTCCATGAATCTCAAATGACCGGAGGGAAATCTTAGCCGTGACCCATTCAATGCCGCCTTAAAAGTAGAGCCTAACTGCGAGTATGAAGATGAGACGTTTCGTCGTCGATGAGATTCTTACGCTCTGTCTCTCAAAGGACTTTGATAGTATAGGTTTACCTCCCTCTTTCTAGTTTCATAGTAGATACTGCCAACTTTTAATGTAACTTAGCTGATACTTCCTAAGAAATCACCATCTCACCAATATTTCTCTTCTGAAAGTTTAACTCTTAAATTATAAATCTGTTAAACGTTTAATTTATTAACCTGTTTGGTGGTGAAAGTGATATAGGCTGCCAATACCGTAAATTGGAACGCAATGGAGCCATCGAGGGTTACTTGACTTTGTCAACTGTCAATTATTAACGGTAAATACAAATTGTTTTGTAATTTATTTATTATTGAGTTTAACATAGCTAATTATTATGAAATTTAATTAACAAGTAAAGGTTACACGATGTCAAGTGAACGCTCTAACTCAACTGTGTTTCGAGTACGAACAAAGTTTAAAATATGTAAAAGCCGAAAAGAAAGAATAATTCCGACACCGATCAACGTTATTCTTTGGGCCATGGAGGTATTAGGCGGTCGATCGAGAGGTGTCCCTATCGAGAAGATACGATCTTTAGTGAAAAAGTATTTTGTGGTACCATGTCGAAGGAGAGATATAGATAAAAAAATCGACACGACTTTGATGTTCGCTGTTTACTTTGGAATTTTAGAAAGATCAAAAAATGTGTACTTTTTAAGAGATAATACTTATGACAAAGGAAATGTTACTCCCCGATTAAGAATCATTAAAAAAAGAACTTGATTAAATGACAATTACTGTTTAAATATTTATTTCATTTATATTCCTTTATTGATAACTGTCGATTAAATATTTTTTCAACTTAGTCTTACTATTATTGTTAAAGTACATAGTACGCATATTTGGGTAAGTTAAATATGTTAATATAGCACGAAACGCGCTTAATACAAACTACAAGTTTAATTATCTTCGACAGATTTTTGAGCGTAAAGAAATGGCTACTCCGCAAGAAGCATCAAATAGAATTGGCTCGGAAACGTGGTTGGAAGGGTTACTGGGTATGCCTGAAGGGTACTACTCTATTATTTTATCCATGCGATTCACGCGAGGGTCGCTCTGTCGAAGCTGCCCCTAAGCATCTAATCATAGTAGACGGAGCTATCATGCAGCCAATTCCAGAGCATCCTAAACGAGATTATATATTCTGCCTGAGCACAGCCTTCGGCGACGCGTATTTATTCCAAGCTCCCTGTCAAGTAAGTACCCGTATTTTTAGATGCATTACAACACACCTTCGCGCACTATATTTTAATGCAACTCTCGTATAATTACATAGGTGGAGCTCGAAAACTGGGTGAATAGCATACATAGTGCATGCGCTGCGGCATTTGCCCGTCACCGTGGCAAAACAGGCACACTGCATCTACTTCAGGAAGAGATATATCGTCTAGAAAAAGCCATAGAATCGGTAAGTATACAACTGTGTGTTAGGAATAATAATATTCTTACTATTTTGGGGTTAAAGCATTCATTGTATGAATTTGACGCTTTCACCTTTCCGTTCCATAAATGAAAACCGCTGAATCACAATGCAAATTCATTGGGTACAGTACAAGAATGAACCCCTAACTGCATATAGCATCGGCCTGAGCTAACATAGCTATTGTTTGACTGGCACAGATCAAGCAAGCAACTACCGTTATAATCGTGGAGTTGCAGCTTTAATACACAGATTTAAGGGTTAATTTGAAACGAAGATGAGACTTACAGCTCCCGTTAAAACCTTTTAAGTGTGTACAATGTAGCGAGGTGAAATATTCAACATTTATACAGATCAATTTACTATTTTTCGTAACGTACATTAATGACGAAAGATTTTTTGAACGAAATTAATCTATTGTCTATTGCGCGATAATTTTAGGCGAAATAGCGAAATATAATATAATTAAGAAAGTGTAATTATATTAACTTTTATTTTGGGACCATTCTGTGTAAATACTTGGTAACTTTTCAAATAGAAAATTGTAGCGTTAACCCATTATTTTCCCACTACAAAGCACGGATCACCCATTGATTGAGAAGGCCTAGAGCATACTCCACCACACTGCTCCAGTAAGGATTAGTGGTTTGGTGACCAACCCAAGTGTCGAAAATTTTCATATAACGACACAGATTGACGACTTCTATCTACGATATTAATCGGAACCGATGGCTTAACATACCCAAAATTTTTGCCATCCGCAAATACAAAATTGTATAACATTTAGTTTTTGCCTACGTAATCTAACTTTAAAAATAGGGTTTATACCGTTATTATGTTATTTCATATTTATTCCTCTAATTTAGTACATATTTACAATAATTAAACCACATTTTACCATGTTGCATACAATTCATGTTTTAGACATTTCCATTCCCATCTCAGGCTGTGAGGCCGGCGTGCGGTGTAGCTGTATTTCGTAGATATCGTGCCAATTTCTGGCCTGCACCGGACGACCGCAACACGCGTCAAAGCTTTGCGGCTGCTTCTGAGCACTATGTGTAAACACATGGTTTAATTTCAATTGTATTATCGACACAGGAGTAAATAATGGCAGTGATGCGAATATGTTCATTCGTCCGTACAACTTTGAGCTTTACAAACAAAATCATTCACCCGGAATTAAATTGAAAATCAAATGATTTAGTAGCGATACAGTGCGCTACGGTGCTAGAATTTTGAGTAAATATTTTATTTGTAGTTAATAGTAAATATATTTTCATGGATTGACGCTAACGTCGTTTGTAGAATATCAAGTTTCGTTTTCAATTCGGAGCTTATAAAAGACTTTTATAACTGTCAAATATTTTGAAAATTTAGTTTAAATTATTTATAACAACTATTACTTTTTCAGTCACTTTTAACAATATAAGTTTATTTTCCGTAACTTTTATTTGTTACATAACTTATAACTACTTCATAGCATTGGGACGAAATTGCGAATATGACATAACAAATTTCACTTCAAACATGTAGGTATCGAAGTGTTTACTTTGTAATAGTTTTCGGGTACAGTGTGAAATACATAATACTGCGGAGGTGATCAGAAATCCACCCGACTCCATTAATATTCATAGCAAACGCTGTGCTTCAATGGGGGCAGAGGACCGCATGTAACACACAAATTATATCACCGCCGCAAGTAATCTTTAACATTACCAACATACCTAGATACATAATCGACACCGTTCACTTGGTTCGCAAGTTTTAATATATGCAAGTGAAAAGCGTTCAGCTTCCAACATCAAATTTGCACGCAATTTACTCACTCATCACTAACTGATGCATATATATAGTTATTAGAGGATTCAGCAGATGCGGTAAATCTAAACCAATCTCTAACACACACAAAAGAGTTATTACAATTGGTCCAAGGGTTAATAAGGGGAGATAAGTTGAGTTCAGTGAATTCAGTGAACAGGAACAAAAGAATATACATATATTACGTAATTATTAATATTATTGTATACTCCTCCTTCTATACTTCTATCACGCCACTTGTTTCTTTAAAAAACACTAGTATGTCTCTTTCTTTAGGATCACAAGCTAAAACATATGGCGGACCTCCAGCAGTCTGTTGTCTCTGATCCGGAGACGAGAGCCCAACTAGCAGTACAGATGCTGCAATGGGAGGAGAATCTGGAAAGACTGCACTGCGAACAATTCAGACTTCGATGCTACATGGCCAGTCTTCAGAGTGGGGAGTTGCCTAATCCAAAGGTATTTATTGATTTTTTATGCAATTAGCCAACAGACGAGTAAAAAAGCGACATTTTGGTAAGTGTTCATCATCGCCCATGGATATCAGGAACATAAGTTGAGTTCACAGTCAATAATGCGTTGCTGCCTAAGAAAGAAAAGAGAAAAAAATAGAAAAAACTGTCCCTCTAACTCTCAGCCGGAATTCGAAGAAAAAAACTGTTTCTTTCTTGCATATAATGAAAACAGAGTGATCATATTGCTGCATTTAGTTCTTTTTATTTATTTATTATAATTTGTAATTAAATAATAGATAAATACCAAATAACGCAACATTGACACACTGGAATTCCCTGTGTTGTGGTTGCCATGTCAACGCACAGACACAAATATTAACACAGATTATTATTAGAGACCAGGAACAGAATTAAATTAATCATTCAAATCTCTGCCAGCTGGAAATCAAACTCAGGACCCTTCGAATGGTCGACCGGCATGTGATCATTGCGCTATATAGATTTTCAATAATTCAATATAAATTTTCTTACCAATAGTGCATTTTCGTTAACTACAATGATACCTAAAAATTAGTTGTATTAGGTTTCAAGTAAGCATTTAAAGGGTCAATTTCACTACAAAAATACCTAGATTTAATATCATTCTAAATTAAACATAATTAAATTCGAATCATTTGCGGTGCTATTTACTGCCGGTATGCGATCATTGTCGCAGTATTCAACTTTCCACAATAAAATCAATATAACCACAGTCCTACATACGCTTTATTATTTTAAATTTGTACTACATCAGTGGCTGTAAATAATTTACTCATATTATTAAAGAAATAACAAGCGATGTAAAATGGCGTATTTATAAACTAGTAATATAAAACTAGTAATATAAAACTAGTAATATAAAACTAGTAATATAAAACTAGTAATATAAAAACTAGTAATATAATACTCGTAGCACTTGTAGCAATCGTAGCCGCTCAATGTAACTCGTAGCTCGTAGCGTACTACTGCGATATAACCGTTGAAACACAAAATTATATTACTTATACAATAAATACCAATTGGTAATGAATCACACTAGGCAAATATTAATAACATCGTGAATTTATTATGATCAAATAAGCATTGTTGATGATAATTTATATAAAAGTTATCATATTTTAACATTTTCAGTGAACAGTAAACAGTAACATACTGCAGCCATAATAATATTAGAATAAAATACATGCCATGAACCATTAAGTTAATAATGTAATAGTATTACTTTCGTAATCGTAATATTCATTCGTTATTGACGTCGTCGTCACCTGATTACTACTCAGTAATCCTATTCATAATGTAAGACTGTTAAAACACTTATTACTATTACTGAGAATTAACCATATTGCGACACCTACCAGTTCTATGGTAAAAGATTACCTCGATATTTCTCGTTAAGGACGAAAATGATGTCAGAACTTAGAAGCCTTTATAAGCCCTTTTATTGTACGAAAGATGTATGTATGTAGATGAAAGATGTATGTATTTACTTAGTCTTTTGAACGTAATGTAAATATTTCAACAATATTGTAATGATTACCAAAATTATCCAAAGAAGCTTACCAAAATGTTATCGTTTACTGAAATTCTATATTTAAATAATAAATAAATAACGCCACACACTCATAGCCCCACACTAGGATACCCTGTGTCGTGGGTGCCATGGACAACA
>DWJN01002036.1:0-16191 GCA_018248895.1 Carystus phorcus | reverse complement strand
GACGTCGCGGTTTTGAATATCAAATAATAAAAAAAGCTTTTGATGAGATGTCACGTTGCTCTAGTAAAGAGGCGATAATATGTAGTAGTGCACGATTACTGTTGCTTTGCGACACAGACAGTGCGACAATGTTATTGACTCACATCCGCGCATGGCCTTTGACACAAGTCATTGGACATATTCAATTATACACAGGTTAACAGTAATCACTAATCAATTTACATTCGACGTTTATAGGGCACGCAACTTATGGCTTTTATTTTTCTTTTAGCATTAACTGTACTTATATACTGAAACGTTCGCCGAAAATGGATCTAAACGTGTTATATTATGTTCGTTTTATCATCGTTTTCTTACTTATTAGCAGTAAGTAGTATTAATTGATATTTACGTGTTAAAGGTATCTGTTTAAAAATAGACTTTTTCAAAATTATAATCCTAATCTACGACTATATTACGGAATATCTTTATCCACATAATGAATGAAGGTAATAATCATTTAAATATATATTTTTATATAAGTGAATGCTTAAGTAGATACGGATTCACACACGTTTGAGAACATTATGTTCTCTCAGATAGCTTGGGATAGCAAAGCTATGTATGCATCTTTTTGTCATAGAAAGCCATACAAATATAAGACTTTACACGCAAACATCTAAATATCGAACAAGATAATTCACTTCTAATTTTATAAAGCGTCACGTGCAAAATACCGGATTATTATTTAACCGTGACAATCGTGACTGGTTTGATGAGAACACGTGTATATGAGTAAGTATAGAAAATTACCGTAAGTAGTTGATTTTATAATATTTTTTCCTGTACTTACTTACGAGTTATTTCATATAACATAATAACGGCTAGAAAATTTTGACTAAATTTGCACTTCCTAAATAAACTTGTCAGGTTGGTGTAATCATAGGTCTGTAAAAAGCATCTAAAATAAATAAAATTACGCATTTGGCACGTAACACTGAAGATGAAATAAACTAGAATGTTTTATTTATTTGTATTGTGTATTTAATATATTATATTATTATTATATATAAATATATATAATAAATTGAATTGTACTAATTATGGAAACTCTCAGGTAACTTACAGATGAACCTTACAGATGGTCTTTAGTAATATAATATGTTTAGGAAATATTTTAAAGTGTCTTTTATTTCAGTTAGAAAACAAGTAAAATTCATTCGGAATCGGGTCTAACCTTTTTATATTATGGGTCTTAGGAAAAAAGTAGATACAATATTTTATTAATTTCCACGTAGTTAAAGAGACGTAACCAGAAGTAACAAATATGGACCAAAATTTAATTAAAAAATGTATGGATTTATCAGTATTCATAACTACTGCCTCCTACTTGAAACGAATGAAAATATTATAATATAATGCAACTTATAACAATAACTTGTTTATTTATTAATATTATTCAGTTAGTAAGCTTCTCATACCGTAGATGGAAAATAAACTTGTCTTTGCTACTCGATAATAGATGGCGTACAAATAATATATTCGGCATGTACTAACAACGCCATCTTTGTAAAACGACAAGAACAAAGAAATTTCTTAACATTGGATAGATGACGCTGGTACATAACCCGCCATCTATTGAAATATCATAAAACTAGTTCAAATGTTATTTGTTTATACTCAAGTTGTACACGAAAGTAGTCATAACAAATATACTGGTTTAATTATATGACACTAGATGGCAGTTCATCTTACAACTACGAATATAGTTCTACAAACAGTACGTAGATGGCACTATCATGCAATATAGCAGTGATGCGGATGTCTTAGCTGTATTGATATCACGTCCGAAACCATTAATAATCTGTACTAGTTAGGGGAATCTACTACCCAAAGAAACTGAATGCCGCTAATAAAAAAACTGGCCGAGTGAGAGGCACCATCCAAAATTATACACAATATTTCCTAGGTTCCACTGTTGTAGATGGTGTGTTTTGGGACTTAAATTATTACATAAGATATTATTTCTGGGGCATATTAGGGCTGAAATAGATACATAACATGTTACAAATTTTAGAAACATTATAAAGTATCTGTTCACAAAAACAAAAAACAGGGTTTTTGATTCAGACTTATTATTTGTTGATTTAAAAATATCTAATGTCACTTATTGTGTTTCACTTATAAGCCCTTGCATTTGATCATGACCATATTATAAGAATCATTTTGAAAATGATAAATGGGGCACGTATATATGAGAATTTTCATATCATGGTCGCCCTTTTAATTTAGCCTTTTAACGTTCATATGGTGTTGTTATTATTGAAATATATATCATTAATTTTGTACTGCTATATTGCAACAAATTATTTTAAAAAGGATTAAAAGGTTTAGCGAATTTTGCGTAAAAGTTGCATAAGCGTATATGTCAACATTGAAAAGGAACACATGACTTTAATAGAAGGTTCTCTCGTTCTGCTCATTTTTCTGTTAGCAGCGTTCAGTCCCTTCGGGTGGTAGGTTCATAACTAGGTATTAGAACTAAATTTACTTTAATTAAAACTCAAAACCACCGTTTTTCTATACTTACTAGAACTTACATGAAGTCAAAGTTTTTTTTTATACTTGTTATTTGTCTTATTTGTCTTTTGATAAACAGATTCCGATTAAACTTGGCAAAATTATTTAGTATAATTACCTACTCGTATTAATTAATACATACTTTAATCCACAAATTAATAAGCAGCCATCATTATTATCTCTAGGAAAGAGTGTGATGGAAGGAGTGAATAAGACGAAAACTGGGTACACATAGCATGCGGTCATCTTAAACCTCCGAACGTATTTTAGTCGGGTTTGTGCAAATAAATAAAAAATACATGCTACTTGTAGTTTTTTGGAAGATTTTTATTAGCCTTTTCACTTTTGAGTTTTTAATGTATGAAAACGATAAGACGTTTGTTTGATTTTTTGCAAAGTATGAATCGAATGTGAATATATAAATGGATTAGCTAATTCATAACATATAGCTAATGATTTTTGTAATATATTATTAACATTTATATTACAGACAATAATTTGTAGTATCTTTATTTTAATAACTCATCTCTCATGATGTGCATACTCATTGATAAAATAATTGTTTGGAGGTAGAATTTGATACAATAGGATCACGTAGTGAAGCGATCAGTAAAGAAGAACGATTATAGTGCAGAAGATATTTTACAAATTGTAAAAGATTTGGGTCGTAAAGCCTTCATATTTTTTAAGAACTATCCAGATCTTTACTAGTTTTTTTTAAGAAAACTACTTCTTCGAGCATAGCTTGCCCATTCGACATAGAGGAAGACATGTCCTTCACCCAAGATATTATATAAGAGTATAAAAAAAAAAACACATAGAATTGGTTACAAAAAAAACGGCCACGCGCAAGTTGAACTCACTCTCGAATATTACGATATTTAAATCGAAAAAAAAAAATGTTTCTTGCTATAATTAGTTACCCCTAGGTGACGACTAGTGGCAAAATTTCTTCCTACTTAACAAGCCTATAGTATTACGAATACCGTAGAGGTTATTCCATCGAATAACAAATATAATATATTTTGAAACAGTCGTAAAACAGTCTATCTAAAATACTAACAAATATTTTAATAACATATCAGGTTATCGATAAATAAATTTAAATATCAAAAATAACTGGTCACCTAAAATTTAATATTACACACGTCTATTTCACATTAGCCACAAGAGTCCATTGAAGCCACAGAGGTCATCAACCATAGTGTATAATATGGCCGAATGTAACATCACTGCAACAGCGAGCCAAACCAATTAGATCTCATAGTAGGGGGTGAAGTTTGGAAAGCTGTGTCAGCTCATTACATTTAGCCTATTGATAAACCTTTTTAGTTCAACTGTAAATTTGAGATGAGAAAAATATTAATTGGTCCAGGAATAAAATTTTACAATTGATTTTTCGATCGGTTGTTTTATCTCGCTATCATAAACAGAATTTTACATAATTTGGCTCAATATAATGAAACTTTCGAAAAAATCCTTTTCGAAATTTAAGTTACATATTTTTTATCTAGCTGCCATTTTGAAACATGGAACCAAATTACAATACGTAGGGAAGTATAAAAAACAATGACTATTGCTTAATACAGAAAAAACACCTCCTCAACAGAATTCAAGTTGTAAATCAATATTCTCTACAAGGCTAAATAACAGAACTTAGGAATTTGATAGTAGCTTTAATGTATAATAGTGACATATATAATTTAACATCGATACAACATTTATTACAGTTACAGCCATGCCACAGCAGTAAAAAGGAGGAAATCAAAAACATTGCGCTGGGGTCGGATTTAGAATCGTACTACCTTAAGCGATGATAATGTCCATGTGAGAAGGGATTCAGGCTCAACTCCGTAACAATATTTTCTTGCTTATAAAGCATATTAATATTTCTTTAACATCTATAACAACACCGCGAAACGTCACTAATGACAAACTGTTATTGATTATTTGATTACTATTTCGTTTCACTTATAAAGTTACCATAACACAAATTTCTATCTTATGCTATTATTGTCGAGGTTTTTCTGTCTGCTGTCATTTGTCGTATATTCCATAATATCTAATAACATGTAGTATTTACATAACAAAATGTTTACAGATAGTTAGAATGGAAAAAAGTAGACGTTACACGTACTAAAACTATTAATTGAACCACAGACATACCTACTACCAATATTGCTCTGCGGACAAAACCACAAACTTCTGTCTAAATGGTTTCTTTAATTTAATAATAATTGTTCTATCTGTGTGAATATCATTAAATTCTTCCAAAGTTTGAACCTACGTCTGGACCGATTTCGATGAAAAGTTTTTATGTATTTAAGTGAATTCAGACATGACGTGAATAAAATAATATGAATCCTTTTTTCTATAACTAATTTACAACGATAACAAGCAGACACATGTTTGAAACCAATCTTAACCAAAAAATCTTAATCTTATCTTATCTTTATCTTATTCTTGGTAATAACCTATCCTCAAATTACGTTTCAAATGTTAATATTGCGGAATAAACTGGACTCCATTCAAATTCATTTTCTTCTTAAGTCTGCTGTCTGCTGCTGTTGGGTATTGCCAAGCTCTACGCTCTTTATCCCGAAGATATTCATCAACTTCGATAGGTGTTTCACGGGCGTAGTTATACTAGCTCCTCTTCTAAAATCAAATGAACTTTTTTTGTGTTTCGGTCGCTGTTTCGGAAGAAGACAAAATTACGGGTAGGTTTTTGGCCCGAAATTATGTCGATTCGATTATATCTTCGTTGTTTCTGATGTCTATGGTAGATGGTAACCACGTAACGCCAGATGGATTGTAATTGATTTCGGCCATTTACATAAAAAAAACTAAAAAAATATATATATATATAATACTTTTCAAAACAAAATATCTCTCGAAATAAATAACAGGTGTATCGGGTAACGGGTGTGAAATAAAACAACATCCAATCAGTCCCACATAATACATTATCTATATTTTTACGCAATATTAGGTCAAATACGCTATGACAGTACGAAAAAATAAATATTTTTTTTTTATTATTTATTTGAGTCACAGCTCTAAACAGCTTTGTTGAGTTTCATTTTTTCCTTTTCCGAATATGCGCTATATTGTAGATATATTTACAGAGTATTCATTTCACGTTTATTGCGACAAAGATATTGCAACCAAACCTTTGGTTTTGGTTGTTAATAACATTAAGCATTCGATAAGGAATGAGGTTTGAATTGTATAAGCGACTTACGTCAACATTTTAAATAAGTGAAATTATAATATAAACAATCGAATGATCTTATTGTTTACGTTTTATAATTTAAAAGGACAAATAAATTGACATGACATATGACATGTAACCTAAATTTAATAACTAGGTTCCGTAGTACAATTAAAAATTTTGAATCGTACCTTTATTTACAAAGATTAGGGTACTAATAATAATACTAGAGTTTTATTAAAATTATTAATATGTTGAATATGGTATACCTATACATTGGTATGTATTGCAAGTATTCGAGGATTAAAGTACTAAAAAACATAAAATAGATGAACAATCCGTTAACGGCGCATTAGTTGACCAATCAAAAAGAAGTTATTGGTTACGTAATAGAAGTCGTAGGTAGAGGATATAAGTATCAAAGAATGAGACGCAGAAGAATAAGGTCTCAATTTTAGTCTCAATTTTACCAAGTTTCTTGAGAGGCACAATAGAATTTGTTATAATAATAAACAGTACACTTATTAACTCGCTTTAATTTGCTGTTAGTAATTTCCATTATAATTATCGCTTAATAATAATATTTAATAACGCTTATATCGCTTAAATAACGAGTATTATTCCAGCGGTCGAAATTCGGCCATAATTATTGAAAGTTTGAGGAAAACAGTTTTCTATGTACTTTCAATACAAAACAGTCAAGAATAAATATAATAAAATAAAAAATATGTTTTTATTCATAATATTAAAATTCGTCAATAGCAGCTGATGAACAATAAAAAATAACTAAAATATCTTCATAAACACAAGAGAAAATGGTTCATAACTATTTTGTGTTTCTCTATTTATATACAAGCAATAGATATTTTATTATTTCAAAACTAGGCAATTTTGTTTATTCAGTTTTGAGTATTTCACGTAGATTAAATATAATTTCCTCGTCCATTCTTTACATGTGTTGTAGTTCCATAAAAAGTAGTGTAATATACATAAGGTTACTTCATATACGATAATTATACATCGTAGCCATAACTAGTTTATAGAATTAAACCAGGACATGACTATCCGGAATTCGACAGAAATAGCATAACCTATATAAACTGCGTTAATACCTAAACACTTAGTTTCTTAGAAGTCCACATGAAGTAAAATAGTATAGTGCCTTTGACATAAACTAATTAATACCCATACTATTTGTATCAAGTAGGAACAGCTACGTTAATTTCAAGGTTACGATAAGCATTTTCATGTGAATAAAGTGTTCAAGTAGGTTTGTGGTTATAATTCTAATAATAGGCAATTTGTACCTTAACAATAGTTATTGAAAACCGTATGTGTTAAACTTAATCGCCTTAACGAGACTTACATAACGCAGATAAATAGACTTGATATCAACTGTTTAAAATTATTAGTCTCCGAGATCCGTCAGATATTTGATAGATTATTATGAATTTCTGATGTAAGGGGCTCCTTTTATCCTTCAGTCCATCCTTGCAATGGTTAACAAACGTCATTTTGGGATTCTTCTGAAAGGCTGATCAAAAAAAAATTAAGTAATAAACTGTCTAACATCAATTGTCTCATATGAATAAATGATCTGTTAAACAGATCGGCCAAATTTTGCTTTGTCAAATGTGATTTTGTTTTCTGATTTATTTTCTAATTCCTTTCAGAAACTCGAATTGATTCGACAGAGCTTCTAAGTTAAAATTCCTGTTTAACAATATTTTGATAAGTCTTTCAACATCTCCCTGAGTTCAAAGTTTGTAATTATGTGGTCAAATATTCTATTTGTTAACCTCAGCCAATGGAAATATTTCAACATTTTTATTTAACAACCTATTTTTATAGTCACCGAATAAGTTTCTAGTTGCATATTTTATATTTATATTAAGCAGCACAATTTGATTATTAAAATTAAGATGAGAATCACTTGTTGATATTCATAATAAATGATGAAATTAATACAGGTACGTGTAATGACTTGAAATTACTAATGTTACTACTCAGTACGCAATCTTTTATAACATCAATCAAAAAATAAAATGAAATTTTATTCGTTGGTTTTTACCAGAATTTTTAAGTTATTGTTTAACCCCTTAATTTGAGATGCCACGAAGTCGTGTCTCGTGTGAACGATGAAATATAAAACCTATGTACAATTGTCTGTAAATTTTGCACTGTATACGTAAATTGATGTATACTGCATTGTATTGTGAAGCTAAAGACATATTTTACTTAAGTCTTTCATCATTAAATTTTGAGGTTTTATAAATATTATTTACTATTTCCCTATTGCATTGGGCTCAAGAAATAAAAGAGTTATCGTATACAATTTAAACGAGTTGAACCTAATTTTACACAAAATTTAAACGGCATTGCAAGTCTTGCAAGCAAGCAATTCTTAATCTAAATGTTTAGTATAATATGTAACGTATTATAAAATCCTTTCTTTCCAGTGCAATATATTAAATGTAAAGTAAATTATACATAAAATGAAATAAGGCGAAATATGGTGAGCATTTTAATATCCAGTAGTAATTTCCCAGCCACTTAGCGTCACAGATTTGAGCGAATATAGGTTATCATTAAGGCATCTTCGGAGGTGATTTTTATCATACAATTATTGATCGATTCATTATTAGCTAAGCTTTAAGCTTTTCAACCTTTCATTACAATTCTATACAAACATTCTACATCTATTGTATAAGTAGGTAAATAGTCCTTTAATTAAATATAAAAGTCATAATAATATCTCACTAAGATTGATATTAATGTACTTAATCAGTTATAGAGTTAGAGTAACTTAAATGTAATAATTATTGTTATAAAATAACAACTATGTGCGTCTGCTACCAGAAAAAGTTAATTATTTATTAGTCAAATTATGTATATTGATCAATTGTACCCACATATTTAAAATTTTATACAAATCGAACATATTTTATGTGTATGATTGATAATTAACTTATACAGCGCGTCCTTATTATAGCTTGTATCAATCTGTATCATTTTATGTCTTTTATGATGTAATAGATCCATTGTAAAATGTTGCTGGTATTACGTCAGTAACCAGTCTAAACAATATGAGTTTTGAATGATATTCCTAATTATAAAGTGGTGAGTAAATGTGACATTTCTGTACCACTTAAGAACTCGCGAAAGAACTGTGTATGTATTTTGTGAATAATTTGATTCGGATATCTATCAATTATGTTTTAGTACGACGATTAAGCTTGAATGCATTATACAGTCGAGTTGATCGCTAAGAGTCTGGAAATTTCAAGTCATAAGCTGATAACATTGGTATTTTAGTGAATTATAAATACGTGAATATTACATTTATTCTATGTAGATATCTTCTATCGGATACGCTGTCTCTATAAACTTTTGGTAAAATCGCTGAAAAGCCCTCCTGTAATTAATAAAATACATAGTTATTGTTTATAATTAACGAAGAAAAATTATACGAAGGTCTTTATTTTAGAAAGTTTATTCTTAGTTTTTAGAAAGTTATTTCTTTGATTCTCTTGAAGGATTAAGGACATTAGATCAGTAAGAGAAAACAATTCAATTGTATATTTGTAGATATCAACATGAAATAAATTATTTGAGTTTGAATTATTAATTGAAATTAGGCAGGTAGAACATCATCATCATCATCATCAGCTTATTTCTGTCCACTGCTGAACATAAGCCTCCCCTAGGGCGTGCCACGTTGGCAGGTAGAACAGAAAATAAAAATAGAAAAAGGAGAAAACACTGCAAAGAAAAAAGTGTTTCTTTTTAACATAAATTGAGTCAGGTGAGAATTAATTAACGAATGAATTAACCTATGTCGTGTGTTAAGAGAAATAAAAAGACCATACCCAACAGCTTCAGCAACAGGCCTTGTGGATTCTTGTCCCCGAAACACGTGGCACGCAAAACGTTGCAATGTGGGATGTTTTGTGATGAATCCCAAATAGCGATGATCGCGAGGATGAAACGCGCAGAATGATACGTTCTTTAGCGAGTAGAAGTAGTCGATGCAGGGACCGCTGCGACTTCTCTGTTCAATGGAAAAGGAAACTTTGTGATGATGTTTAATCTTATGTATGTACTAGCAGACTCGGCCACGCGTTGCTGTGACTAAGGTTCACATACTCGATTTAGCTTAATTACCTTACACCGCCATCTGTTAGAATTTATGGAACTAATTCGTTGTAAGATATTAAACAAATAATTTGCAATAAAATAATATTGCAGTTATTAATTGAGATGTAAGCTATCCTATCTTTCAAGTTGAATCAAACTGCACACAAAATTTGATTAAAATCGGTTAAGTAGTATAAGAGTCCATTGCGGACAAACACTGTGACACGTACTTTATATATAAGAAGAAGATGTATGATTCTTCTTTTCATATACGTATTTCTTTTCTTCAATTAGTATGTCATTGAGCTCGAACGGTTGACTGATTTTAAAGGAGTATTTATGTTAAAAGGTTTGAGAATGGTTTACATTCACAATGCGATATAAGATTTTTTTGTGCTGTAGAATCTCGTCCGCCGAAGTCGCTAGTAGTAATATCACCGGATTTTTACATGTTAATATTGAATACAAAAATATTTTTATAAATATCAACTTAACCCAAAATATTAAATATTATGAATGAACTCTTACATCAGGTTTGGATCGATCAACCATACGAAGTCCTTGATCTGACACCTCAAGTATACACGCTTGGGCTCCTGGTTCTCCAGTACTTTCGCCAACAATCTTCTTCACGGCTTGGCATACCACTCCAGTACCTTTATGAGCCAACGTCTCCACAGAACCCATGTACCTTAAAAAAGGCCGTAATGTGAATTTTGTGACAACACAAACTTATAAAATCAGATGAAATAAATTACGTACCCTAATAAGTATCTTTCCCGCTTCACTTTTGCATTAGCTGGGTCGAAATCATTATAATCCATGTCAACAGCATAAGCTGATGGAAATATTCCTTGTTGACCTGTTCGCAAATTCACTCCTGGAAATATAGTACAATTAAATGTTGTTTGTGTAAAAATATTAAAGATTATAGAAATTCCAAAATTTTAGTCAACAATTTACCTTCACACCATAAATCCTCTGCTTCCTTCTGAACATAAATGGGATCACCTATTTCTACTTCAATCTCGTCGTGATGTCTTGGGTTGAACTTATGTAATCCTCTATGAGTAGCTTCTAACATTTCTAGCTGATTGTGAGGAACTGTAGTCATGTTTCCTCCGAAATTTATACCGCTAATACTGCAACTTGATGAAGGTGAAACTGAAAGAAGTGCATATTTTGAAGCCTGTGCAAACTCTTTCCAAATAACTACCTAAGTACATTAATTATAAATTATAATGCATGATAACATAATGTAAAGTTTGTAAAATTTATGTGGAGTTAATAAAATAGATAAAGAAGAAAATAGTTTTACCGTTTTGTTGTAACGGTGTTGGAGATAAACTTTTGGGCCCGGTGTCGATGGGTGAATGCGCAGTACTGTGACCGCTGTCGACATCACCCAGGCTCTGCAGCCGCTCGGAGTCTGGACTGGAATCTTCATCTAGAAGGTACCCGCACTTCAGAACTAGGAGTGGCCGACCCTGACATCCTGGTCTTATAATCAGACCAGTTAAAGCCCCTAATTCGTCTGCCAGAGATGCTGGCTGATTGCATGCTACGATAGTCGCTGAAAATAGGGGAGTCGAAGTCAGAAATATTTTGGAAGCTGGAATTTAAGCCAATCTATGTGGGATATAACTAAATGCTGCAGTTGTTAAAGCCTACTTGAATATTGCTCATAATATGCGGGCTTGCTTAGGTGTTCAAAATATATAGTGGCCATGTGTTTAAAAAGAAAATCCAATTAGATATTGCTGAAGTCCCTGACTGCGGCCAATAATAATGAAGCAAAGCCTGATAAATTAAGAGTTGTATAGTAAATTAATGCTAAATGATGTGTTTAAGAAGCATTGATAATACAATATTTATACACAGTAGATTATCAACTAATTACCTGGTTCACCGTGTAGCTTCTATTAGGTTTAGGACTAAGTAAACTTGCATTCTAATAATTTAGCAAAAAAAAACCAAAAAGTACCTAACGATTTCACCAAAAATATTCTATTTAGTGCTTTCTAACTGGATGAACTAAAACAGTCGCTCTTTTTGTTTCATCTATTTACTACCAAATATATATTTATCTGTTTTATATAAATTTACTCGGGTAATATACCAGTTGTAATATTATAACAACGACAAATTTGAAGCAACAACACAATAGAAGCAAATAAGAATATATTTTAATCACATAAAAATATAGCGAATAAAGTGCAATTACCCAATATTAATTTTTCTAGTAATTTATTATGTAGCACTTTATGTGTAATAATAATGTAAGGTATCAATCAAGTTAATTATGGAAAATGGAAAACATATATTCATATATATGTCATGTTGTCTCATGACGACGGAGAGTTGATCGCTGGTTAAATAATATATTGGAAAATGTTTTACACGTTGATTAGTAATAATATTTTCTGAACCAAACACAACCCAACGTTAAATATTCCTGTTTCAATCACATATTATGTGGGTTTAGACGTCCTTATTACACCGTGTACGTAAAAATTTGAAGTGTTAATACAAACATATAAACGTGCTATATTAGTACTATTAACTGTATTAGTTAAAGTGTTAGTCAAATGTATAAGATGTGAAATGAATGTGTGTGTAGAACAATGAAATGCAAAATTAGCTATTGTACTAGAAGGTATGATCATTAAGGTGCATGCGAAGGATATAAAAAGCACACATTATTTTACCATTGTTGCCTTTCTATTCAATAAAATTAAAACAAGATTTGCCATTGCAGAAGTTTTCCTTAGGGATAATTCCATCAGATAACAATCCAGGCCTGTTGGTAAGCTTGTCGGCCAATGAAGTAACAAGAGATTCAGTTATACTTCTTCAAAATTGCAAGCGAAAATGTATAAAACATTACGTAGATTATTTTAAAGAACAGGCTAAGAAGGTCGCAGTAATGCACACAGGTAAAACTATATCACCATGATTCTGTTTAAATTAAACGGGGTAAGTTAAAAGACCAGCATCTTACTGCAGATAAAAATATGGCTCTGTTGTTCAAAATGATATTTCACGAGCTGAGGAGCTTACCTTTCACTTAAGTCCCGTATAAACTAGACGGAAAATGAAATTCATGATATCGATAGTTATTTCTTTTGTAAAGGAAGGCACTTAAATTGTTCAACACTTCGTAGACGTTTTATAATTGAAAACTAATCTTGAATGGTAAGCTCCGCTCATTTCGCATAGCTTCGCTTCAAATTAATTTAGGTACCTACTTCTATTAAATAATAAGGTTAAAATGTGTAAATGGTGCTAAAATGTGGACTAAACCTAAAGTGGAGAAAAAGTGTTATATCGTCATTAAATAGGAATATTACAAAACATATTAATTATAACTTTTCGAAACAAGTTACTTTTCATTCATTAAGCCATTAACTGATCGTCTGTTTACTCTGCAGAATTATAAGACTTCAAAAGGAAAGTTATAATTCGTTTCAAATAATTTGGATGAAATTTATTGCGATATTTATACCAAATTTCATCTTGTCTTAATACTCCCCCACAAGCTTTCATGCTCCTAGGATTATCGAATTAGGCTGTGCCGTGTAGCTCAGTCACTCAACGTTAGAATTTTATCATTATTATGAAACTTGTTAAGAAAATAATAGGTTGTGTTAATTGTTATGAAGTCAATGTCTAGAACAAATTTGTATAAGAATCCACTCCAGGTTGAAAAATTTAAATTTCTTCCATTAAAATTTCGCTACAAATATGCTCGTTTAATTATTTTGTGACGTGAATCGTTTGTACAGCGTCATACAAATTGTTGTTCTGCATAATATTGTATATGTTCTGGAGGTCATTTGTACTAAAATTAAGTTATCCTGAGGATATAACGCTCAGCATTTCTAATCTTGAATTCCTAATCCGAGAAAATCAGCTATAACACACCTTCAGACACATCTCGCTAAAGCGCAGGTGCAGTATTTGTCAATATATAAACGTATATCACTCGCTATTTTAATAGACTTGACCTTTGATATTGAACTAGAATTAAATATGAATAGAAAGGCAACAACACAAGCAGGCTATTTTATTAGAACTAGATATTATTGTAAGGAGTAATAATATACTTACATTTACGATTTTTTGGAATGTCTGGAAGCTTTCTTCTTCTTCTTTCGCCAGTATTAAATGTTTGGTGACGCGGACTCCGTTGAGCATCTGTACCTTCAGCATTGGGTATTGAAGACACCTCAGCGGCCACTGTATTTACCGTTTCGGTCTCACCCACGCCTTCTCTATCTTCTTCCGGCGAGTCTCCACTCTTTGAAGAGGGCGATTCATCTTCCAAGCCCACATTTGGCACTAACCTTTAAGAAAGAAGTCCCTATTAATATAATAATCAATTCACAAAGATTTTTTATTCACATAACATCACGGTCAGTTCACGGTGGTTCCACATGGACGTTGAGGTCGATATTGGAAACGAAAAGTATGTAGAAACGTTTACTCACGAGTAAAAAGGCGTCGGGGCCTTTATGTGTTGTGGTAATCTATCGAAAACACGGCGAAATTCTTCAAATTCGCTGTCGGCCATGGCGGTATTACACCTGATTGTTGAGTACAGTTTGTCGCATGCGCGACTGTATGGGGTGCAATATCGATCCTGGCTGCCTGGCTCGACGGCTTTAGGACATTTCACGTTGGCGATTCGCGAGCGTGTTTCAAGCATGACTTAATACGTGGCATGTGCGCATGCGTACGATTTTAATTAATGAACTGATACCTTTCAATTTGCGTTAACTCAATTAATTCTGTGAATAAATAGTAACGGTATCTTATATTTTTTGCGTTATAACTAACGTGTGGCGGAAAGCATATGTAGATACCCCGCTAAAGGTGAATGGTTGATAGTATATCTGATCTAAAAATGCTCTGCTTAATTTAAAAAAGTAACTCCTTGTTTCCATGTTCTCTTTGAAGTGAATTTTAACATACATCTTGCAGTTTAAGGTATTTATATTGGGATTATATTAAGGTATATCAAAATTAAAAACAAAATATTATATGATTGGTTACAGAGAATTTTTAATGTAATCTTCTATAGCTGAAATATCAGTGAACAAAATAGCACGCAAATGAAATACTACTGAATTACAAGTTTTAGACGCCATTAACATATTATTATTTTGTTGTGTCATGAAAAAAAATTGTTTATAATTATGTTTATATATTACGTTTTATTTGTGTAATTAAAAGTTTTTGTTTCATAATCATCGAAACACAAAAAATGTTTTGCGTCGCATTTAAAAAATCGCGGAAGTGTCTTTTGTTTTTTTTTAGTGTTTTTTGTTTTTTTTTTTATTCTTTGATAAAACCGTTATATTTACGCTAGTGAACACTGTAAATACGGCAGCGAATTCGCTTCACGATACAATGAGATACGAGATTGTTTTTACACCCGCAGAGAAACGCTGTAGTTCGCTAGTGTGTACCGGGACTAAGAAATTGTCGTTGTAGGGCCTAAATGCTGCGCGCGCATATTTTATCCTTTTATCCCTTCGCGCATGCGTACACGGCCTAAACATGCGTTCATTTGTCACGCTATAAACTCAATGAATCAGCGGGAAACCCTTCAAACTTATTTTAATACAGATTGAGCCATACTCATATAAGATTGAGGTCGTTGAAAATTATTGTTACGAGTTATTTCTTCATAAGATTTTAATTCTTCCCAAATTGTTAGTTTATGTTATGTTATTAAACATGTTTTATTACTATAAACGATTTGTAATTGTTCTTATTATTAATATTTATAAAGAACTAGCGTATTAAAAATCTAATTTAAAGAAATGTCAGCCTATATGAGCCTTTTTTTCATTAAGTTTATTGAAGTGAGTCTGGATATATGTCTAAATGGGTAGATCTAGTCCGATTGATCAGCAAAAAATCAACATTTTCAACTGTAACTCATTAACTATGTATTCGATAGATATAATTTTTAAATCAATATCTTTTTCAGAGATTTCTGAACAAGACATGACATTTCGTACCATTTCAGAATCCATAAATCAGGATAAAAAACAAACCAACAACAAAACAATGACTTTAAGTACAAAGAATATATTTTTATTCTTATTACAAAGTTTGATACTCATGTATGAAATTAATAAGAAAAACCTGCGCCGTCGTATTGCGAATTAACCATTCTTGTATCGACTTAACATATACGGCCTTATTACAAAACGTGGACCAGCAAAGTACCGGTTTAAACTTCTATTAGACCAAGTAAAATAAACCTTGGC